>UCOJ01001381.1:0-32208 GCA_900474305.1 Cecidostiba fungosa | reverse complement strand
AAAGGACGATGTGCAGTCGGAAAGTAAACATAATGTTTACAGCTCTATTGGATTGAAGAATATCACAATTACTGTACTTTAAACGCGACTGAATGGAAATAAATAAAATATAATAAACAATTTGTTATGTTTATCTTATATATCGAGTTTTATTTTCTTTATAAGAGCATTCTTATACGTAAGTAATCCACTAACTCGGTTCAAAAACCAAAAATAATTTTTTAGGGTGCACATCTACCGGACCAGGTTTCTTCGGATCATTAAAACGTTCAGAATACGAGATAGTGCATTACGATACATGTAACTTAAGGGGACAAAACGCTTTTAAAACTTGAAAAAAAGATTTTTCATCTTTCATTTCACACGAATAACTCCGAAGTTGAATTTGTTTTCCATAAGAGAACTTAAACTGTCTGGCAAATATGTGTGCGACCTTTTACAATTATTTTGGTACATTATTTTTCTCATGTTCAGAACGTTGTAAAGAACCGAAAATACCTGGTCTGATAGATGTGCCCCGCCCCAAAAAAAATTTTTTTTTTTTGTTTCTAAACTGAGTTAGTGGATTTCTTACGTAGAATTGCTCATATCATAACCAACCATGTAGAAGTTACAATCGTTTCCATGACTCCAATTCAAATATGATCTACGCCCTGTACCAGTTGGAAAAAAGATTTTGCCAACGACTGTATTATTCAGCAGCCCACGCTTATCCTATTATACGATTCGACCTACAATACGCTCAGAGACTCGTCGCAACTGCACATGTCGCAGTTCGCGCCTCTCGAGTTTGCCACTGCTGTAGCCCCCTGCCGAGTCGCAGAATTGGAGTCCGTGCAGCCGGTCAAGCCCATTAAGGGGGCGAATGGTTCTCTCTGCCCTTCCAGAGCGCAGCCTAGAGAGCTTCTCGGGGGCCGATTGGGACAATTTACGATTCGCGCGGGCGCGACACTTTCCTAGGTTCGCTGCCACTCGACTCCGCTCCCCGTTATATGCAATAAGGCGCTCGCGCGGCATGCGTCATAGTTCAAAGGAGAGAGAGACAGAAAAAGCGAGCACACATGTACTAACATAAGCGTGCGTGTGGGTGGCTGCGGAGAGAGAGATTCGCCGAGGTGATAGCTGATCGCGGAACGGACGGGCGACGCGATTGCTATCGTAAAAGTGTCGCGCGATTTAATGGTGGGAGGTTAGCGCTGATGTACGAGCGACGCGCCGTCGGTTAATGATATTCATGCTGCTAGAGAGCTCTCTCTCTCTCTCTCTCTCTCTCTCGCGTAGGTATAGGGCCGGTTTTATTGGTATAATTTTGCATTATGACCGGTGCGTCATGCTTTCCATGCATAGCCTGCCTCGATGCGGCGCAGAAGATGTGTATGAGGGAGAGATGTAGGAGTGATAAGGGCTGACGTCCTGGAGATAGATGAAGTTCGTGCGGGGATTCCAACTGACAATAGCAGGAAAATTAGCGAAAAACTTTTTGCACTTTTTTGGGGGACATATTTTCTTATTTATGGCCTGATCGGTGCGATATATTGCGATTTCATAAATCATATAAAATTGGCATTAACAGGAATTCGTATTTCTAATTAATTGAAAGGTCTGCTCTTATTGCACTAATCCTTCATGTTCAATTGAATAAATTGGTTTAACTTTGCAATATAATGATATACTTTGAAATGTAATTTATAATGGTATGTTGTATTACGTATACTATACTTTGTTATCAGGAGTTTACAAACGGGAATGTATATCGTATTGGTCATCTGATGGAAAACGCAATATAATATGCTTTTCTCTGATTGCTATATAATTGGTTTGCCAACAGAGGTATTGGACTTCAGTGCTGTATTAATTAAACTTTAAATATGCGGATTCATCATTAACTATTGATGAAATATATAATTTATTTCCTTTTTCAACAGTTTAAATTCATAAATATCATTCGAAAATCAAAGCACTTTTGAAATCTATGCTCTACATAAGTAAATATTTTACTGAAGAAAAGTAGTTCATGCGGAATGGGCAATCGCGATCATTGCATACAGAATCGCAACAGCGTTGGTTGCGCCGAGAATCGAGTACTGCGTTCAATCTGAATACACAAACACGATACTACATTCGCGCAGCCATGTTGTGTACTACACGAACGGAAATGGCGTTCCATTATCTATTTCTCGTCTAGCCTTTTGTTGAGGCTGTAGAATCAACGCGCATTGTCGACTAATGCATCTTGAAATTCAGGTCAAATTCAACAGGCAACTTGCAAAGCTTTCTGCGGTTATAGATATTAAGCGAATAAAAGTGCAACACCTCATACCGCGTTATCGAGATATTTTTCATGAAATGATACCTTCTTATCAAATCAAAAATAAAAGGCATTGCAAAATTTAATTAACGATGGAAGAGGTTCTGTAAATATTTGTAATAAGTATACGCCATTTGTTTTCAATGCGGAATGTGTACCCAGAAACCAATAATCTGAGGAACTCTAAGGGCAAAAGTCGCATGAGAAAATTCAATAACGAGGTGCGAGAATCGAGATTCCACATCAGTAAAATTTTATTTCTCGCACGTGATTCCCCAATATCTATATTTGCTACATAAATTTTATACTTGTAATTTTTTTCAAGAATCCTGTATGGCATCATGATTTTTTCCGAATAAAATAATAATTGCATGTGTCTCGAAAATACATACATTAAAAAATAGTAAGATTAGACTCAATTAGACTCAACAAGAATATTCACTTTTGACTCATACTTATAATTTAATCAATATAACTGGTATATGTATGAATTCTTTTGAATACATCATTGATGTGCACTATCAATCGACCGTAAAATAAGAGTCCACAATCAAACCCAAAACAGAAAAACACCACCCAATTTATATCACGGAAATCCCTCGACCGCGCTCGAGCAGCAGCACTCCTAAAGTGAAAAAGATGAGAAAATCCGAAACAAAGAGCGCGGATACCAGCGCAAAAAAATACCCACACGTATATAACGCACGACGAGGGAAAAGAGAAAGAATATAAGAAAAAGAAGCTACGAAAATAATCTGCGCCAGCAGTAAAGGGACTCGGGCCAAAATCCTCGCGGGCCAAGGCGGCGGCGGTGGCGTCTAAACGACGAATGGCCCCACGGAGGCCGTTGGCTGTGCGCGTTTATCGTGGATTCGCTGGCGTTTATCGCGCGGTGCGTTCGCTCTTTTCTCTTCTCTCTTATTCTCAGCGCATAATTCATCCGTCGCGTGTGGTTCGGCATATCTGCTGCTATATATGCCTTTTGACTGCCAGATTCGCGAGTTTCCCATTGTACTCTGGCGAGCGTTCATTGCTCGAAGAGCAGGGAGGATGGAGATGTTTTCTCTCGAGGTATCGATCGGCACTGCTGCACGCGTTCGAGCTTTATTGTCGTGTCGTTTCGTGCTTTTTATTTTCACTCACGGTATGTTGCTTTTATTGAAATTCGAAGTCGACGTCGAGGAGAGTGCTGGTGGAGATTAAGTTATGGTTTTTTTTCCTTCTTTTTCCGTAAATGTATCAACGTGCTATGCTTTGAATATCAATCTGAATTACTCCGCGTGCTATAAAAACCACAACACACGAGCATGCGAAAATTCTCGTTTTTCCACCTCATTTTTTAGACATAATTCACTTCCAGGCCCTTTAAAAATTTACCTCCCACGCACGCATACGATCTTCGCCGTCATAACTCTCGTACTGGCTCATAAAATCTGCATGAACATCTCTCATAGAATTTCAGCGAGCAAAATGATATGGAATTTACAACCTGTATTTTCTGAATGTGCGTTCGCACTCTTATGCTCGGCTGTATTGCAAACTTCTAGATGAAAATTCGAGGCAAAATATTATTAGCTCGAAGCAGCACCTTGTATATCGTTTCAACAAACTTTATCATTGAGGGGATGAAGATTCCAAAGTTTCGCGACGTCATATTGTATTCTCTTTGTGATTTTTAAAGCAGGCGGAAGAAAGTTGCACAAAGGCAAGTGCAAAAATTATACTATAGTTTCATAACAAGCACGAGTATTCAACTATGAATATTCGATCAGTCACCTTATACCGTCTAATTATATTATACGTTTATTCTATAAATGCCTCACACAGATGCCATATGCATCGACTAAATTGTCGTGAAAAAAAAAGTTGGCCGGTATACACCTGTAACGAATACCGGACGTCGACTCAGCCGATGACCCGCTTACGCGTGCAATAGTAATTGCCGCAAGCGTACAATAATAACTGTACCTTATACGTACAAAGAAGCGCCGGCGCCCGTTGGCATAATTTAGCGAAGCGCCACTCGACGCAACCGATCGAAATGCGTCCGGCGCATCGGCCGGCGCTATATCGTATAGCTCGGACGTGTCCCCGTTCGCGCGGAATAACTCGGATGCCCCATCGATCGTATGGTCGACGGAAAAAAATGGAGAAACGCCGAGCGTTGCTCGTCAAATGGCGAGTTTGCGAGGTCAATGGATGATTACTGCGTCTGTTATTGGTGTGGTAAGGTTTGATTTTGCCAAAAATCGCTGGAAATTGGAAAAATTAATTTATTGACAGTTAGAAACTCGTGTATGATTCAATATCAATAATTATAAGAGTAATTTCAAAAACAAAATAAGTAAAAAATGTTACACGTATGGTACAACATTTTTCTGGTTCTATATGAGGCATGTAAAAAAAGTGTTCCCATGAAATCGATTTTATTGGTTTCTTATAGCTATCTAAATCCTCGTATGCAGATTTAGCTTAATCTATAGAAACGAACAAAAATGTTCAATTACAGCAGAATTAAAGTATATGCTTTTAGCTTATGAAAATAGCGACAAATCTCGAAATCAGATGATTTTTCCTATTTTTGATATGAGCTCATATCATACATAATACTATTTTCCTTCAGTACATTACACTGTATAATGTGGTTGCTTAATACATTATTAGAGTAAAGAAAGATAAAATTATCTATAACAAGTATATGATAATTTGCAAATGCAGGAAAAAAACTAGTCTATATATTAAGCTTAACAAATTACTTTAGTTCCCGATACTTTTTCAATAGTATTTCCCTATTTTCCTCAATAAAACAACAACACTAACGATATTGCATTCTTCATCAATTTAATAAATGCAAAAACGTTGAAAAATACGCGTGAATTATTTTTCAACATTCAAAAACATATTGTTTATAAATCAATGCACGGTATTTGTAATCTAAAAAATTTCAGGCCGTAAAAGCAGTGGCAAAGATTTTGGGTAAACTGTTTGCTGGTGCTGCAGCTAGTTGCCTTATCGAGGCTGCTAACGAGTGTAAATCACACTGGACACACCCTACAGAAGCTTTGCAGTGTGGAGTAAGTGTTACGCATGAAGAATCTAATATTTTTAACTTTATGTAAAAATTTTTATTGACTTTTTCCAAAACCTTGCAGAAAGACTGGTTGGCCCAAAACAAAGGAAAATGTGCTGTCGGCAAGTAAAGAAATACTTTTAAAAAATTATTGGACTGAAGAATATCACGATTATTGTAGTTTAAATGTACCTGAGTGAAATAAATAAGTAAAATAAAATAAACATCTTATTCATATAAAATAATAAAGTGTCATCGGAAAATATCTTTATTTTCTAAAAATTAGCTCTATTAGCTCAAAGTACGGAAAAGGAGCTTTAATTTGAAAAAAAATGTTGAAAATAGCCAACTTTTTACCTAAGTAATCGTTTGCAACGATTTTTTTTTAAATTAGGTAGGCTACTTCAAAATCTTTTACCTCTATTTGTACCCAATTAGTGCAGATTTTCGTGGAATTTGCACAGGCTCTGGCAATTATAGCATAAGTGGCTCAAGCACTAGTTAAGCTTGAAAAACGCAATTGCCTCTGTTAAATTTCGATAAGAGAATTTGGTTGGCCGAGACTACAATGTAAGGACACCAATTGTGTAAGAACAGTGTTTTTTCGTAGAAATACATATACAAAGACAAACGTTGCTCCAGAGAGGTAGAACTTAATTTTATTTTTCTAATTTTGGTTTTTGAAAGCTTATTTGAACTAAATTTTCTTTTTCGTTGTATTCTTTACGTCTTTACTGCCAGCTACTCTCTTCATACCCAGCAGAAAATCCATATACGATACCACTTTTTATAATGAAACCGAAAGAACGAAGACAGCCAAATCATATCCAAATCACACGAGAAAGAACGAAAAAAAAAAATAAAGCCAAGAGTATTAGAGAACGAGGAAAAAAAGCAAGCGTGCGCACTGACGATGAACCGTTTTACGGCAATGAGTGCGACGACCTACGACACATCGAACGCGCTTGCAGCTATATAGCGAGGGTAGCTGCTGCTCTGGTCGATCCCCTCCCGAGCATGTATAGTATATATACACGTCGCGCGTATAGCGCTTTTTTTCTACCGCTTCGCGAACGCGAGCATACCAAATCTTGCGGGGCAAAAAAATTTAATCTGCCGAGTGCCTGCCGCGCACATAGTACAGTTTTGCTAAACCGCAATCTTTTCGTCTCTCTTTTTCGGCGAGGCTGCAGCAGCCGCGTCTTTATTTTTCTTTCGTCGTGCTCTCTCTCTCTCTCTCTCCTCTTTATTCATGCTCCTTCTTTTCCGGCTTTTGCGGGGTCCGCTCACGGAATGGAAATTCGCGTGAAATTTATATGAATATCGATTGCGCGCTGCGCTCACTTTGTGCTCGTTTCGCCTACGCGTCTATATGCTGTGCACTGTATGCTCAGGTCTGTGAGATCGATGAATTTGTTTTTTCCAAAAGACTTGGATAAATTAATGGATATAAACGTATCTATACTCTATACTTACTAACAACTGATATGTGTCAGTGCGTCGATTCCATAACTCACCTGAAACACAAAAACCAAAAGCATGTTTAAGCACAAAATAAATAATATATATTAATAAAAATAATCCTCCTATCTCACGTTTTAATTCGCGAAAAAAGTGTTTCCTCCCATTCTCCTCTCCAGCTCGAATCGTCAAGGAAAATGGGATAACCGAAAAAAAGCATCGAAGAAACAAATAGCGCGCGGAAAGCTCGTGCTTATCTCTTATCGCCTTTCTTCCTTATTATATTCCCCTCTCGGGGAGAATCGCGTGCGAACATCGTACGCGCGCCAGCGCCTTATTAAACGCTTATCTTAAGCTAGACCGGAGGGTTGTTTCGCGAATGCCGGCGCGCCGCTGTCACTTTTGCGCTGATGGCTTCTGTGCAGTGTTCTTTCGGAGCTGCAGGAAGTTCGGGGCTTATTATTTCTTTTGGAGCAGCTGCTGAATTAGAGAATGCGCGCGCGCAAGAAATGCCCGAATTCAAAGTGTTATTGGAGTTTAATAAGCGGGTCTGTGGGGAGTTCGTTTGAATGCAGTTTGCTAATTTCAGTTGTTTTGGAGATTATACTTGCAGGGAGCTTTCGGACTTGTATGTCAGGCTGAGAGAGGTAGTGATTATGATTGTATTTATATAGGTTGATTATTTATTTCAAATGAGGAAATATACGAATAAGAATCTTAAGAAAGGTTTGGAATATAATTGGAGTATTGAAGATTGATGTATTATAATAAGAATGTTATAATAAAATTAAGAAAATGTTGGAAAAAATCGTATAGCTAGAAAATGATGTCCCTTTAGGAGCTAATTAAATATCATTACCAACGCAGTGATCAATATATTAACTTATATGGGTATACGAGTTTGCAGTGAGTGCATTGAAATTAAGCCTTGCCGCATCTATTCCAAGAACGACATAATCACAAGGTGCGATAATGAGAAAGATAACTACGTCCTACGCTGATTACTGATTGGACAACACTCTCGTTTAGTAGATCATCACAAGATTACGATTATTAATATAAGTGCAACAGGCATCGTCAAAAATTATATTATTAACATTTCCTTTTTAATTAATAATAATAAATGATACTTCGGCCATGCAAATTATCGGATCACAGTAAAATCCAAAATGAACAAACAAACTCAAAGACAACATTATATCAATCTTTTAATCCATTTCCAGCGTGTACCGTCTTCTACACATATTAATCGGCAAATACCCGCATTCATTCTCGCGTGTTTGCTTACACGCCCGCGTTCATCCATTTATACGATTGAATGTATGTTTCATCCGCGGGGAAAAAAAACAGAAAAAAGTGCGGAACGACTGTAGTCGTCAAGTGACACTCGTTGCGCTGACTCACTGGAAAAAAAGTGAAAAGAAAAACGACGAAGAAGCCGACGACGACCGTCGTCGCGATCACTAAATAAATAATCGCTTGTTCGCGGGGGAAAAAAAGAAATTAACAAGAGTCCTCGGAACACTTAATACTGCGCACCAATCGATGAACAAATTACACGAGCGAGCGAGTGCGGGATGATAAATACGTCCGCTTAATCGGGTAATTAATATCGCGAGGAAGCAATGAAACAGATGGCGCCGTCGCAGGTGTTTCATGCAAATCATCTATGCAACTCGGCTAACCGAACTACCGGCTGATTGTGTACACGTTTATCGAATTTGAAATCTTAATCACTTGGCTCTGCTCGAGTATCTATTTTTTTTTAAGTTTCATAGTGATAGTCAGCAACAAATTTTCTATTTTGCGTTTTTCTTTATTATAAAAAGTGATGTGAGTTATAAGTTTCGAATATGCTAATCGAACTCGTGCGTATATACAACGAGGAAGTCCTAATGAATTAATTTACATTCGGAGAACAACAAGAGCAATCATTTTAAGCGTTATCAAACAATTATCTTGCATGGGACAAAGTTTTCCTTCTAAACTAGACAACTTCCCTGTTTTACAGACTATCGCAATCTTTGCGAATTCACTTGCCTCGTTTTTAACGAATCCGGGAAAAGTGCGCGACACTCGCGTCTTATCATGTGAAAAGTTTTCCCGGCCAGAGTCGATATATACCGCTAGTGCTGACTTTCCTCGTGCTTCGCTCCGATAAAAGGAAAACGAGAAACAGTTAGATGCAGGCCAAACGAAAACCATCAGCTCCGAAACTCATCAGCAGCAGCAGAGGACGGGGACAAAAGAAAGGTAATTTACTGAAATTTAATTTTAAAAAAAGCTCTGAATACCTGCAGCATTCTACATACAAAATTTTGTCAAAATGGATTATACACGCGATTATCAATAAAATCGTCAAAGATAGAATCCGTTGCAATAAAATCCATCAATTCGATGCAAATTAAAATTAAGCGCTTATCGGCAAATTCACATTTCCACAATTACATCCTTCAACATCGCGTAACAGAAATCTCGACGACCCCTGCGAATATAATTCGTCCTCCCAGCGCATACAACCAGCGCAAATAAATACATGCATAAATTATCACTTATCTATGAATCTAATCTCCATTAGCGCGAGGTTATATGCCAGCACGCGACCGCTCGCTCCCTACACAATACGTTCAGGCCCAATAAAATTTGCATAAGGACGTCATTAGTCGAAAGAGAGAGAGAGAGAGAGGGAGAGAGAGAGCGAGTGATGCCCCCTTCGTATCTGTTGCGAAGACGACGGCCCCGAAAGTTTAGGGGTTCGTCGAGAGAAATCACGATCGCAGAGTGGCGGCCGCAGGCGATTTTGACTGTATATTGTATACGTATATATACAGGCTCAAACGGATGCGCGGCGTATATCGATTGGCGCCGGTGCTATATATGCTCGTAGTGATTTCGCGTCTGATTGTGTGGGAGAGGTTGTTGGCGATGACGTGATTCGAGAGGAGTCGAATATCGAAGGCTTCAAATTGAGTTTTTGGGAAATCAGCGCTAACGAGGAAACCTTCTAGAATTGCCTTTGTCCGTGTTTTGTGATACTTTAAATTAAAGCGTTCAATAGGGGACGAGAACAGAAAGAGATGAAAATCCATGTATTTTCCGAAAAATTGGTCGAACACGTTCACGCAAACAAGTTCTTTTAAAATACGATCGAATATATAGCGGGATTAAATTCGAAACGTTGCGAATTGACGATGCGTGCGTTTTTATGAATCAGGAACTTTCAAAAGTTGGATGGATTGATTTTTTATTTTAAAATCGGTTACACGAAATCACGAAAAAAACTATCCCGCACAAAAATCATTTTCCCAAATAGAGGCCATCATACTTTTCTCATCACAGGAACAGAACTATAGTCCAATACACACATACACACACTGCAATTTCCCTCAGATATATATATATACACACGCACACGCAGCACACTGGCCGGTTCATTTCCCAGCTCCGGTCTACTGATTTTACAGATTCCTTTTTACAGGCCGTGCACGCAGTATAGCCTCTCGGTGTTTGCCGATGTATCGAGTGTCGGTATAGCCCGAGGGCCGTCCGTCCGGAGCAAGAGCGCAGCAGCTCGCCAGGGATAAGATTCCCGCGGGAACGTTGTCCCCCCGGGCGATGATGCAGTCTCTCGCACTTTTGGTCGGAAGTGTGTGTAGCGCACGACTGTATATAGCGAGTTTCCCCCGAAGCTGCTGATAGCGTCCTGGGAAAAGTACCTCACAGACGCACAGAGGAGCTGGATGTGTTTCCTTGGCGATCGCTTTCTTGTTTGTTGCTCTCGCTGTTTGCTCGGGTATTGCTTTTGGATTCGATATGGGATTTTTAGTGGTTTTCCCCAGGAATCGTGTTTACATTTTACGAGCTGTGCTTCATCTGCAATATTTTTTCGGTTTATGTATGGACGAATCTTCTCGAATTATTCATAATGTGTAATTTTTGCTAAGAAATTTTTGTCAGCTCTCGCACCTGCTTCTCTCTATAACAAAAAAAGCAAAAAAAACATCCCTCACTCGTCCGTCAGATAAGAGTGAAAAAAACCGAGAAAACGCCCAAAACAAAAGAACGCCCTGCGTAACGAAAACTTCCCCGCAACTTTTCCGCGCGAAACTTTTTAATTACATGAGAAAAATCAAACGCCAAATTTAACCTCTCGCCCCTCTCTCCTCGCCGTCGTCTGCTCTTAGACGAGTATACCTCCGCACACAACAGTATACAACGTCGAAAAGCACAGCCGCACTCATCGCGTCGAGCCTACTATATACGTTCCACTTTCGGCCGGTCTCCGTGACTTCGCAAACTTTTTCTCTTTTTTTTCGCGAGTAGTCGTGTAGGCGCACAACAGTGCAGTGTAGCGCATGAGGGAGCGCTGCCCCGGGACTTACCGGCTCAAGATTTAATAAGGCTCTTCCTACTGCCGCGCGCTATACTCCCCCGCGGGATCCCGGGCGTAACTTGGAATTTCTCAGGGAACTTGCCGGCGCGAGGTAAACTTGCGCCTAGCGTAAATATGCGCGTGTGTGCGCATATAGTTTATATACCGCGTGGAGATGTCTGTATTTATAATACCTGCGAATTGGGGAATAGAAGATCGCGTTGAAGAAGTTATACTAGGAATTTATCGTAATTTGATAAACAAATGTCATTAAACACTGAGAAAAAGTACGCTGATGCTACTTTCTTTTACTTTGAAGATACATCGTGAAACTGTGAAAAAGCGCAACAATGTTTCAGACTTTTACGAGCCTCAAAAACAATATATGCCGCGCACACCAACTCCATATCCAGCAATAATAGTCGCTCTCACATAATTTCGCACTCGCGCAGTGCGACCTTTTACGCCTGCTTTTTACAGTCACGCACGGGCGCATAATGGACCCTTATGGTTCCGAGTTTAGCCGCGAAGAAATCGAGAGTCCCGTATTTTACGATCTCGTAAACGTCGACAGGTCTATGGGGAATAATTTATTTATCGCGAGTATACGTGTGCGTGCGCGGTGTAGGTGCGGATGACGAAGCGTCCCCGTAAGCAAGACCATAAATAATCCTCTGCGCTCCACAGTCTCTACGCCTCTGTACTGCACCTTTTCCAGAGACCCGCGAAAAATTGTTTCTCCGTGGAACTTTGTAGTAGGTACTGATGATGTTGGTCATTTATTTTGCCAAGATTTTAGCAAGATTTCTGCTATATTATCATTGTCGGACATTTTTTGTCTAGTACCAAAGTATTGTACTTTTTCACGGCTGTTATAATCACGCCGGTGAATAATTTCCTGAAAAATTAGCCGGCTCTAATCCTATGGAAAATAGATTTCCCTTTCGCATTTATCATTGGACAAAGAGAGAGTGAGAGCCGAGTTCGAGCACACAGTGGCTTTTTCTTCTTGCTTGACGCGAACGCCTGCGGAATTTTAATTTGTCAGAAGCCTATCGAAAGAGAGAGAGAGAAAGGGAGAGAGGACGAGCACGAAAAATGCCCGCATAGTTCGGGAGTAATAAAATCAGGAATTTCATCCGGCTGTTAGGAAAATATCCCTTCGATTTTTTTCCTCCACTTATTCATCGCGATAAGCTTGAAAAATCTTTGCTGGCTTACGTCGAATACCGAATTAAATCTCGATAGTCTCTGTCACGCCTCTATTCTAAAAGTTTCTTAGAAACAAAGCTACCGCGCTATCAGACTTTTGGCAAACAATTAAATTTCAGTAGATTAGTCGCGAGACAAGCCTATCTTTGACAACATAATAAAGAACCGCAATGTTTTTCGTCAACGATTTCGTCATCCCAGACGGTACACATTATAATTCGCGTTTTTATACCGTGAGCATAAATTCTCGTCACGAAAGCTGTTAAGAAAGTCTCCTAAAAAATCCGTAAAAATAAATAGCTCCTCTCTTCACGGAGTAGGAAAAAACACGGCGTGTCTCTCTGTAAACGCGAAAACTCTCTCTTTCTCTAGGTGAGACTTTTTCTTCTGACTGTGTGCACCAACCCCCGGATAGTCTACCCGCGCGTCGTCAAAGCGTCTCTCTTTCTCTCCCTGTCTTTGGCGAGTTAATTTTTTTTTTCACCATCTCGCCTGCGCGCCATCGTCTCTCTAGTATTTACTTACCTCTTGCTTTTACTTGTGGACTTTCTTATTTTAGTGAGGCACTTCTTTCTCCGATGTTTGTGCTTCCTTTTACAGTACATCTCCGGAGAAAAATTGAATGCGGCGGATTATTAAAAAAATTCGTGACCATCACACAAGATGAAAGAGAATAAGCAACAAAGATAAGAATTTATAGAAAATTTTTTATTTTTTATAACAGGGCGGTTAGAATATTGAGTAGACAATTCTGAAATGAGCCAGACCTACACGTTATAAATAAAACAAAAATAAAAGTGGTCTACACCCATCCCTCAATAAATAAAATCAAACTCCCCGAACTTTCAACGTCACATATTCCACAAACAGCAATAAAACCATAAATTCACGACACACACAAGCTGAAGCGAGGAAAAGTTTCTCCCTCTTGAAATAGTTATACCGAAAGGCAGCACCCGATGCGTCTCCGCACTTTCTCAGTCCCTCGCACCTCGGGACACCCTTTTGCGCGCCGCGAATTTCCACGGAGTGCGCACTGCCATCTCTCCAGCGCTCTCGACCTCTAATGAGCGAACGTATCGCCCTTTACGTGTCTTGCATTTACAAGGAGTTTTATTCGGCATCAGCCGGCTCTTTGAGTGTTTTTGTAGACTCGTGTGATTGTGGGTTTGTAGATATATTATTCTGTTTATTAATGAATGATGGCTTTATTTACTCTGGAAGAATTTTACGCTTATAATAGAAAAGCATAGAATAATTCTCATAATAGAGACGGTTTTGCTATCAGTGCGAGGTCAATTCACTGAAAATCCGACGTGCAGACGGCACGTACTCTTCCATGGCCATATACATGTCATCTTCAAAGGCCTATTCCTTCATGAAAAGAGACTTTCTGGTGTATAGATGAAATGTTTCGCAGAAAGATTCTACGACTATATTATTATTGCGTAGAAGCTCCATAACAACCAATTTAGATCTTCATCCTTTTAAGATGCGACTATAGATACGAAAATTTATAAAGAGAAAACTTGACAAAATTAATGAGGAGAGTGACTTATACCGTCCTCAGCTCGTGGCTGTTTACCTTATCACTCGACATTCTGTTTTACACGCGAGTAGACGTAGCGTCTGCTTATGTTATATGCGAATGTATTAAAAGCTCGTCGGCTTTTCCAGTGACAATATTTATGCCTGCTCTTCCCGCCTCGTCGATGTATCTGTACATGCTTCGACGGAGCGTAACATCCGCACTTCGAGGCGAGCGAAATGACTCTTGTAATCGTCTCCTCTACTTCGACGCTCGAGCCTTTTTTTAATCCTTCTTTTTTGTTTTTCTTGCTCTTATAAGGTACGACTTTGTTATCTTAGCTGGCGTGTCTCGAGCTTCGTTTATCAAAGTTTTTCAATGACAATTCAACATTCGATTATAGAATCTATTAATAATTTCGCTTCATCATTTTGCTCGCGGAAGCGTCAGCTTTGAATTCCGTATCTAATATTCGGACGGCTCACAGCCAAACATTTTCAATTGACGTCACTGTCCTCGCTCCGTCCATTAACAACATCGAACGCGCAGATTTTCACTCTAATCAACCCCACCATCGGACACATATTCAATAGAAGCTCGGAGTCCCGCCAAAGCCGGACTTGCACTTTGAATACACCGAAAACATCAGCTGCAGCGACGCGGTGTTTATAAATATCCCCTGGCGACATCGCCGGAGAAATAAATATTCCCGACGAGCCTAATTTGCGATACTTAACGAGAGCGTCGCACAACTAGCTCTCGCAAACACTCCCGAGTGTCATTTAACACGCGCTATATAGCTGAAAAACGACAGCGCGGCACGATCCTGGGGAATTCGATTTTATTGCGCGGCGTTAATGGGCCTCCAGTAATTATCCAGGCTTGATCTAATTAGCGACCGTGCACGCGCGCTCGCAGTGTAGGCTTGAGCGAACGACGGACTAATGAGGATGGGGCTTTTTATCTGGCTTTCAACACCTCTTTTTGCAGACCCTTCGAGCGGAAAAATGCGGGGAAGTGTAGTGTCGTTATTGGAAAATGTAAATGTGTGGAGGGTATAGTTCGAGATTTTTTTCTGCTAGTGATTAATGAGAGACTGAATTGGTTATTCTGATGATATCAATATTTGTATTATGGCGAATCAGAGGGAAAAGATCTACTCGAAATGAGGAAAACGTTCGATAAACTCCAATCATAATATGCTGTACGCGAATAATTAGTTTGTGTATGTACATTCGATAAACAAACGCGTTGTAGCGGTTATTATATCCGTTATGGCGTAACACTATAGTTATATTATATTTGAAATAATGATTCCCTGTTTACTCCTGAAATTCCAAACAAGCTATAAGGGAGAGAGAGGCTGCTCCTCTGTGCTTTCATGTTTGTTGTTCTCCAGGCGATGTCGGAAATTCGCGTGTAAATACAAGCACAATCTCGTATCGTAAACTTCTCTTCAATCAAAACTTTGATTTACTCTGCCAGGGCCGCTCTTAATAAGAAATTGTATATTAATTAACTTTTGATATGCTCCGGGCTGAAACAATCAGTTGGAAAATGTAACAATGAACGTTAAACTTTTGGTTATAAAAGACGATATTTTTCACGAAATAGTTATAGATAAGTATATAGGATGAAAGCTTTAAAGGGATCAAGTTTATAGTTATATAATTTTAGCCAGCGTACAACTATGAAAAACGTGTTATATTATATTTATAAAATAGTAATTACTATTTACATACAGTTGTAACAGTTTTTTGTAACTTAATAAATATGTATGATATTGTTGGTTTTAAAATAAAACCAAGTATGTTGTAATATACAACTTTAGCAATTCATATATAACAGAATTATATATCAACTAATGTTATAGCTATTAACATGTATACTAAATACCATGTGGTTGAAAGTCATAGGAGTTTATGATCCTCTCGAACATACCACTATCCATCACCTGATCGACGTTCTGTCGAACAAACTTCTTCGTACACTCGATTAGCAAATCAACGTTATGTTTTACCGCGAAAAAGTACACCGCCATAGCGTTATCCACATTCGTCAATTCCACAATATGATCTAAACACGTATTCGCAAGGCCATCCAATTGATATTTTTTGGCGATTCGGTACAAATCGAAGATCACTTCGTCAGCGATCGACACGTCATCAAAGTACATATATTTTAACATCATGGAGACAATTGCAGGGTCGAAGTCTTCGATTGTCAACCACAGCGTCGCCGCCGTCGTCGCCGTCGTCTCATTTTTCTGCAGCATCGGCAACAAAAGCATAGAGAACGTAGGGCTCTTGGTTATAAGGACGATTGTATGCACCAAGAACTTCTGATCCTTAACCATCAGAACCATATCACTGGTGGAGACTTGCTCGTATAATTTTTGAAAGTTCCTGTCAACCAAAGTTTGCACTTGACCATCTCTAATAGTAATCGAATTCTGATGAAAGTTTCCCTTTACTCGGTTGGCATTTAGTAACGCTAACTGCGTAGAACCGTACAGATTGGGAAATGTCACGTCCAACATAAATACGTCAATGATCAAAGTCTCGTGCATCTGGATCTTTTCCCTGAGATCTTTGGCAGCAATGAAATTTAGGTAGAAAGGTCCAATTTTGTCGTAGGTGACCTGCAGTTCGACAATTTCGGGCTTGGTCACGGGTTTACCGTATCTGTCGCAAAGGCTGTAGCGGATGTGGTACTGAGATTCCTCGAGGAACTTCTCTTTGAAGTTAAAATTCAAAAAGAAGGTCTCGTCGTCGTTTTCGTCATAGTGGATAGGCTTGACTTTCATAATCTTCAGGTTGAAGATATTTCGCTGTTCACCGTTTTGGAAGTACAGAGAACCGGACTCAAGAAACTGTTCGTCGTGGAGCTTGTTGAAATCAGAAATAGTCCACAGGTAGCGAATTCCAGAACGAATGTGCATCTGCAGGCAACTGCCATCGCTTCCTTCCCTCATCATAAATTGAGTGATATCTGCATTTTTAGATAAGAGATAGCTTTTAATTATAAAACTGACTGGTTTTAGACGAAACTTGAAAGTAAATTAATTATTACCTCGCTCACAGGATAAAGAAAAAGGTCGATCAACAAGTTTTCTTGACATTTAAAACAATACACACTTTGCACTCTAAAGTCCACTTTTCAAAATCAGGCCAGTTGAAGCTGATTAAAATGCAATCGACCTTCGGGTGCTCTCACCTGAAAGAGAGGCACTGAACGCTATTTACAGCCTGCTTTACAGTGAAATATTTTAATTGCCTTCTTGTTGGCTATTTAAACTATCTCGTGTACGTCGAACTGTAAACACCAAGAGCCAAAGAGTAGGTAGGTATAGAGGGACGACTGTGCGGCAGTCCTCCCCCTTCCACTCCTGCCCTCATAGCCGCACAGCTGTGCGCGTTACGCGATCGAGCCTGCTTGCACAGTATCACGGAAAACAATGGCTAATGAATTGGAGAAAGTTTTAGCCAATCAGATGCGATCTTTGGATTTCATTACGATTCCAGTTTAATTGCGATTGTCTGCTTTTCGTTTTTACAACACCGTTATTGATTGTTGGCGTTATTCGTGTTGTACATTAGAATACGTTCATCAAAAGGGAAACAGCATTTTTTCGGATTGGACGCAGTTTTAACATGAAAGATAAGAAGGTATTGATGACAGGAATGATACTACTGCAAATGACAATAGCAATAATATTGTACCTTAAATATATTGAAAGTTTTGATCATCAAAATAAACCAAATCGAGTATTAGATGCGTATGATAGATTGGGTAACTTATGTAATTTCTTTAACTACATATTCATATTAGTCGTATTTTCAGTGTAATATATTTTCACAGAAATAGAAAGAAGAGTTTTAGCCAAGATGAAAAGAAGATGGGATGTGTACAATCTTCAAAATGTCAAGTTTGGAAGAGATAGGAATGCTCTGTGGCCCTATGGTATCATCCCTTATACATTTGAAAAAACTTTCCGTGAGTAAATCAATAGAAATCTATTTAAAGCATTGTTGTATGAATAAATCTCATACGAATACTGAATGAAAGATGTTCATTACAGCAGCAGAATGGGCGATGATTTTTGAAAATACTGTCGAATACGTCAAGAATACTACGTGCGTTCGTTATCGTCGTCGCAAGCCTCGAGATCAAAACTACGTCGAAGTAAACCATCTGGACACTAAGTTCCACTGCCACATAGCCACTACAGGCTACGTTCGAGGTCAAGCTATCTTACGGATGCAAAACTATTGCATTCGCGATCGGGGTTTGATCTTGCATATGATGATGGTAATATTAGGCTTCTATACCCAGCATAAGCAACCTAACCGCGACGACTACATCAACATCCATTGGGATAATGTGAACCCTAAATCCAAATTTTACTTGAACAAACTCCAACCTGGAGTCGCTACGGATTTTGGGCTACCTTATGATTATCACAGTGTTATGCAGTTGTACAGGTGGGTTTATGCTCTAAACAATAAAAAACCTACGATGACTGCTAAGGTAAATATTTTTTTAGTAGAGTTTTGATGGATTTCTGACAATTACGACAGTATTCATTTTTTTCAGATTAAAGGAGTCGCTCTTGGACCCCAGAATCAATCGTTTACCCCTGAAGATATAATGAAAATTAATACGCTTTATGAGTGGGAGTGCGCGGCACGAGATTATAAGGAGACTATTATGAAAGAAGAATTGTAAGAGAAGATTAAATAAATTTCTTGGTCGTTGCCCTTTTAATCAATATTTTTTCATGAGCCGTACACTCCATTCTCCTATCCAAACAAAATTGCAATTTACGAATAATATATAAATACTGCGCATTCCATTGCTATAATTACGATCAATTTAATGACTTTGCGGATCGCCTTGGTCCCAAAGCTATCACGCTACATTAACTCGTAAAACATATTTTCTAAGCGAATCACCGCAGAGATTTCTGAATAAATCCATCAATCCAGCTTTATCTTAGCCGCGGTCAATGCGTCACTCGTTAAAAAAAAAGTCAACCGATAAATAACCGGCGACTCGCGGGTGCGCTCGAAACCTGACCATAAATTTTCGATTATTTAACATTCGGAGCTGCCCGGAAAGTCCAAACTCGTGCAACGAGGTGATTGATTTACTCGACCGGAGGAAGCTGTGACGTCGTGCTACGGCTTTGCGAGCGACGATAAACCTGCTGCTGGTGCTAATCGTGAATCCGGCTGGAATTCGAAGGCAACAAAAATGTGTATTGACATGAGGGGGGATGATCCTTTTGAAGATACTGTTGTGCTTCACGCTGATTGTTGAATGTAGCGTAAATCCGCTGAAGCATTATTTGGATGTTCACCAGTTGCACGGTACGTTAATATGCATTATTTTTATATATTAGGATAGATCTGATGACTTTGTGAGATGATGATTGCAGAAGTGAAGAAAATCGCGCTGACGAAACTAAGCCACAGGCTAGAAATATACAAAGGCAACAAACTGAGGTTTGGAAAGGATCGAGACAGAATATGGCGTTACGGCATCATCCCGTATAAATTCAGCTACGCCTTCCGTGAGTATATGTATGAAATACCGACTGACCATAAAACGCACTAAAAAAATAACTCCAATCTAATCCAGCACTGGGTCTGGCGCGCAAATTCGAGCGACTGGTAGACTACGTAAACAACCGCACGTGCGTGCGTTTCCGACCCTATCGTCGCGACCTCGACGTCGACTACATCGAGCTTGCGACGTATCGTCAGGAGCTCTGCACAATTTTCTTCGGACGACCGCGCATATCCAATCTCGTACATTTCCCGTCTTACTGCATCTATGATTACAAGTCTGGACTACATCAGCTGATGCGTCTGCTTGGATTCGATGATATGCAGCGACATCCAGACCGAGATAAGTACGTGCGCATACTCTGGGAGAACATTCAGCCGGGAAGGGAGATTTATTTCCAGAAAATACCAACGGAGTTGCTAACTCAATTCTACGGGATGACTTACGACTATCACAGCGTTACGCATCTGAGAGACTGGGAGTGGGGTATCAATGGCAGCAAAGTCATAATTCCTAAGGTAATACTTGATCGTGTTGTAAACTGGCAAAATGTGATATGATGTTAAATAAAAGAGCGCGATATCGATTTACAGATAAAAGGCGTGAATGTGGGAAGCAGAGGTCATTTTTCTGCCGAGGATATTGCGAAGATTAATTTGTTTTACGAGTGGGAATGCTCACTACGAGACTACAAAGAATCGATCTACATGAAGGATTTGTGAGGAAACATCTGGTCTCTTTTCATTTAATAATTTAGCCGCAGGCCATACTAATGTAAAACAAGTTTTATCGCTCAAATTTATGAAAAGACACGCATAAACGACGAATTCGTTCCACTTACATGACTATACATTTATTTCCAAAGAAACGTTAAATACAGCTATAACATCCTGTGCACAGCCATACTCATCAAAGCGAAGAGAGCCTGCATCGTCAGTCGGTCGGTAACCTCATCGCAATTTCGATATTCCACGTAATGCCTGAGTCTCTGCAGAGAAATCAGTAGTCGCCGCAAACGCATATGCCTCGAAACGCTGCAGCCGGTGCACACGGGCCGCACGATTAGCGTCGCGAGAGGAGTTACACCGAGTTCGATCACCTGAGATTGCGGCAAGGGGATTCGGTTACACATGAAGAGCTGCGATTTACCACCAATAGAGGAAATTCAATCAACGCTTACGTTTAATGACCTGTCGAGGATAACTGCCATGCGAGCGTTTAATGTTCGTAATATTGAGATTCAGTGACTATTTATCTGTATATAGCTATATATATATTTTTTGGTTGCAATATTTATTAATTTGAACTCGTGTACGCGCATGCTTGCGAGGTTTAATAATATCTGTTGAGAAGTTTGAAAACTAAAGTAATTATTCATCATTAGGGCATTAATACAGGGACGGAAAACAATTGAAAACTTGCGGCTTATATTATACCTTGTTGTTGAGATAACGAGTGTCGAAACTCGGGAAAAGTTTATAGGAGTACGAAGAGTAGAGCGAGTATACGCACGGCTTACAAGGAGGATCAATAAAAAGTTTGTAAAAAAGAAGGCAAACAGACAAGTAGTTTCCTCGACGCGCCGAAGAAAGGCTACATCTCCCGGGAATAAAAGTGATTTTAGAAGAATAAAGGAAACGCGATGCGGCTTTATTGGCTTTCAAGGAGTTTACCTATAAATACATTATCAAGGCGTGTACAGCACTCGCATTCTTTTTTCTACAAGCTTGTTTTTACGAAATATTGATGAAAAATACAAACGACGACATTCATTTCAGGGATAATTTGTCAAACTACTTCTTCAACTTTTCATATAAACTGTGTAATGTAACGCGTGTAAGGCACGACATTTCAGCTCCGGAATTACACCACGAGCAGAATTCCGGAATCGTTATCTAATAATATAACGTCGAGTGGCAACGCGGTATAACTTGCGGCAGCGGCAAAAAGCCGAGAACCGCTCCGAGAAATTAAATATCGTGTTTTACATTGATTAACGTTAATTACGAAATAGCCGGCTCGTATTTCATCGCGCCACCTTTCCCGACGTTATCTCCACAGAAATGCTTAATTCCCGCCAGAAACGCGATAAAACACGACTGCACTATATTCGCTGTTCTGCTCGAAAGCGCGAGCACGAGTTTTGAGGAGAGAGACACAAAAAAAGACACACGATACGGCTCTCCCGGTTTGAAATACGATTTCCCTCGAAATTTCCATGAATTTATCGTCGATGTATATTTTGTGTGTCTCTGCGATCGAATCGGTTGAGTTTGAGCGGAGTGAAATTCGACACTTTCTGCACGTTTTATAATATAAGTGCTGTCAGTTGTAAAAGTACCGAGTGTATTACAGATGCGATAAATGAAAGTTACTTAGATTTAGAAACGTTACAGTGCCGTGAGAAAAAAAAATTGAAATCGTATTTCGTATTCGGAAGCAACCTAATATAAAGTAAACCCCAATGGGAAAAGCGAAGATATACTTTCGTTCGCCGCGGGGACAGAAAATATATAACTCGGCGATTTTAGCTGCGGGGCAAAACGCGCGACTGAATATTGCCTCTCCTCGTATACCACGTCATACACTGTAGAGCTTCACGCATTTCCTTATTGGTTAGAATTTCTATGTGCACGAATGGTATGCTTCGATGTTTTTGCTTCTCCTTTCTATCCCCTCGTACGTTTTCCGAGTTGAATTCAAAAGTAATCTTATAACGACTATCAATTATATCGGTATATATAATAATAAATTAAACAAAGTAAATACATTTTTAATCCATATTCCTGTTAACGATTCGATTGATCTGTAGATGTGATTTTACCAAAACTGAACGCATCATATTTAATGAAGAATCTGTTCGTTCGCGCGTGAAATTGATTACTTTGTATTATCTGATTTCAATAAATCAGTTAAAACAAAGTTTAACCATTTTACTACATCAAAGTATATTTATTTTATTTATATTATGTTTGCATCAATAAATGTTTGATCGCTACGTTACCAGGTTTAATTATTTAACAAACGCTCAAACGTTATGCAAATATTTGTAGCACTGATCGCCAGTAAAGTATAGCTGAAAGCATAACGTTTGCTTTCATATAAAAAAAGCTTCAGTTAACAACAAGTCATCTTAAAATAACGATCGCCCAATTATTCCACCCAGCTCCTCCCACACATCAATCGCACCTTCTCACAATCGTCTAAGCATCAGCAACGACAACCTGCAGAAAGATCCCAGAAGCCTAACCCACCATCACCATCAAATCCCAGTAGCCAATGCGCATATAAATCCACGCAATCGTCGCGCACGTACTGTATCATTAAATCCCCTAGCGTTCTTCTTGCCTACAAGCAGTCAACAAGCTTCTCGGTAAGTATGTCTCTCGACTGCTATATATATACTCGGCTGAGTCGAAAACACGCCCCTCCGGTAATAACGTAATGGCAGGCTACGCAGATTACGCGTGTGGCCGCGGTTTCCGTTCGGTCACGCACGGGGGGTGGCGCAAAGTTCCGGGACTGAAAGGGGCTATACTGCGACGGCGGCCTGGCCATTAACGGATTAATGATTTCATAATGGGGCCATTATCGAAACGGATGATGAAGCGCATCGCTGATTCGGTTATATTGGACGCCGCGGCTGCTGCCCAGTTGCTGATGCTGCTGGTATATAGTCGATGAAATTTTTTAATAACTGGTTACGCGCCGCTTATACGGCCGAGCAGTTATTATTTGATGACCTTTGTTGCCGAATTTGCGGTTGGGGTGTGAAGTGACTAGTCGCTCGCGGCCGGCTTGTCTTTCGTTAATGAGGACCGATGTGCGAACGCGCTTGGAAAGCCCGTCTGGGACGTTTGTTTTGATGCTATTATCCGCGTATTTAGGTTTGGATTCGACGATTCGTGAATTTTGAATGTTATTTAGTCTGCAGATATAAATCGTAACTTATTCAAGATTATGCTCAATGGAAAATTCTTATACACGAATAATTTTAATTGGATTATTCAAAACGAGTAATCTTTCTAAACATCATCAGACAGCAGTAAACAGCGATTCCCACGAGCCAATAAAAAAAGCCCGGCACCGAAACACTAAGCTGCAGTAAAGCAGAATTTTACGATTTTTTAATCTCCCCCTCAAGCAGTACACAGAGGAGCTGCAAACGTATACGCAATCGCAATTAGCATTTCGACTGAGCTGCGGTTCAGGCACTCAGGCCGATTAGTATGTACACACACATCAGAGAGAGAGAGAGAGAGAGAGAGAACGGGATAGAGAGCATCTGGAGAATGCGCGGTGCACGTGGCCTAGATATTGCCTGATTCGGACCTTTTGCCGCGATAGATAGTTGCCCATCCGTAACAGCTAATGCGCGGGGAGATAGAGACGCGCGCAGTCACCGCGAAAAGCGAGTACACAAATATCGAGCACTAAACCCCCTCGAGAGACAGTACACGGCATCTGATAGGAGTTTAACTGCCGTGCAAGCCTGGATATATAGTATATACATAAGCTGCGGGGGATCAGGAGCGCGAATGACTCACTGCATATAATCGCGACGATGCTCTTCTCCTTATAACGGATTACGGCTAGCTCGAAATCCCTCGTCTGTTATTTTTTTGCGCGCGGTGAAATTGCACGCTTGATTCCCTCCCTACTCGTCATCTGATATGCGCGGGGGTTCAGCTCTGTCGAATTTGATTGATGTCGATCTCGCTTATTGCGATGTTTTCTCCTACGTCAATTTTTGCAACGCGTATAAATGAAATAAAAATAAAAATTTCCTCTCTACATAAGAGGCTTTTGTCTTTTCCACAGTACACACCACTCTCAAGAGAGAGAGAAAATCCCCAATCCAAGCAAGTCGCAAACAAATCCCCGTAGCATCCGATATTCCGAATAAAATATAACGCAAAGCGAAATGAGAGCGAACATCGCGGCTGCAATGGAAGGCGAACGTGCTCGATCCACGGCTGAGCTACGTAGACGCACGAAGTAACCCTTAAACGCGTGCGTGACTCCCTATATCCCCGAAGCGTTCTTTCGCGGTAAGCCTCGGCGAATGTGAACTCGCGACATTATGTACAGAGTCGCGTGTGTGTGTATGTTTTTCACGAATCCGTATAATATGCACGCGGGGGAGTATTTCCTTGCGGGTTATCGGGTAACGAGGAAATAACGCCGGCAGTGCTGTTATCGAACGCCGATGCAGCGTTTTTCGCGAACGAGATAGTGGGCGCCGTTTGCACGCGTTTGCTTTTGGCTTTTCTTCACTGCACACACTGCATTGGAATTACATTGCGAGATACGGGTGCGACATGCGTGGAGAGGAAGCTTTGAAATGTGATGAGGAAGATACTTGAATGTATATCGGATATAGCGGTTTAGGTCGACTGCACGTTTTTACGATTATTACAGATGTGGCTGAACGAAATTCTGGATTATTCGTAAGGTATAATAGGCACGCAAAAATAATCTTATGTGTGAATAAACATTTAAAAGCTTCTTGTCTTACTCTCAAAATATACGAAATAGAATACGATATCGTCGACTCGCCCACCTCAATTGAGCATTCATCACGGTAGCATAAGACAAACAGCCCAGCACGACTCGCTACTGATGCATTTCTCAGCGACACACTGCATCCAAAATTCGAAACAGCCGAGAGTATATACCGCAAAAAGTCACGCAGCCTAGACGACTCAAGCCAAAGGACTACGTCTTTATGTCGCAAAATTTATCGCGTCCCATTTCGAAGGCACATTGCAGAATCGCAAGGCTCCACTCCTACAAACTACCAGTATAGTAAAGCGCACGCGTTAGACATGGAAGATCGAGGATCGCTCGCACGGGAGCGAATGGCCCGGAAAATGAAATTCCGCACCGAAAGCGGCGTCTCCGTCTTTCTATTTCTCCGTATGAGCTCGGACGAGGGATATGCGAGTAGTCGTCGGGCTTAACGAGGCTTATGTACGAGTGGGCGGATAGGATTTTTTTTGCTCTCTTCCGGGAGAGCGCTAATTTGAGCCTATGTGTGCGCGCAGTTTATGCGCGAGATCGGGGATTAATTTATGGCGAGGGTAGCCGGCTACAAGTGGAAGAGATATAGGTTTCAGGAAGTGTATTAGCGAGATTAACGCGAGCAGTGACTTTTGGCCGGACGATGAATATTTATATATTAGAAGTGGACGGTATAGTACATAAACATCGCGATAAATATATGTTCGCTTAAGAGTACCTTGTAATATTTTATAAAGTCCGCACGGTAGCCTTATAGCAATTCTGCTGTAGCATCACCGAATGATCCTACTCCAGCAAGTCGCAGCTCATGCATAATACACCGTGAGAGCCCATTCGACAAACAACTCACGGCTGCGTCATGCCCAACGACAGCGCCGGCAATATCCATCGCCGCGGGCGCATACATTGCCGAGCCGTCACCTTTTTCAAGCTCCCGGTGCAAATTCGACTCGCGTCGGAAGACGTACGACTCGCGACAAATGAATTCCCGCGCGAGCGCATACACTATGTATATACTGCGGCGATGCATCACTCGCTCGGTTTAATCAAAAGCGCAATAATAGTCGCGCGCACTGCAGACGCACGCAGGGTATGGGGGCAAACAAGTTTAGTACTTGTTGGCCCAGTGATATAAGGTATCGGTTGACCTCGATAATTCGGCGGGCTGTATACCGTGTGCTTTGGCTTTAGTTGAGAAGTACTGCAGGGATTCCTTCGACTAATGGGGTATTATAAGTTTGTATGAGCTTTAAGTTAGTGTAGAGGGGAGAATACTTGTATGTATTAGTATGGCATGATGATGTGCATTTCAATTTGAAGTAGAATTAAAAATAATTCTGCAAAGAATGAAACGAAAAATTTTCAAGCCTGATGTTGAACCTTTTATAATGCTTGCATGCGTAGAAGAACTAAAGCATACGCGAAAGCACAGAAAATCCGCTCAGAGAGATAAAGAGAGTAGCAGACAAAGCTTGACCGAGACGTATATACAAGAGAGGAGATGGAAAAGTCGTCGCGCAGGGGCCCGTAAAATCGTCGTGGTTCACCGAAAAGGAACTCGTTGCTCCGGAGTCCGTATTTATATACCCGCGAGAGCTTGACATTTATAGGCGACAGAGGCGAATGCGATGTAACAAGTGCGCGCTGGATCGCAAACGACGTGTTGCACGCTCGCTCTCGTTAGGTCCCCAGTGGTTCTCCGCCTGCAAACGTTCATTGAAAATTTTTGGCCTTCCCGTGTGTGCCATTACTCGAACCATCTACGGATCCGCTGTATACGCCCGAGAGCTTTTTTCGAATTATTCGACGGTTTTTTTCGCTTCTTGTTTGTTTGTTTACGCGCTCTTTTTGGCCCTGGGTTTCGGCGCTGATGTTTGTTTGTCGAGCTATACAGTTCGAAATATTGAAAATTGGAAAAATTGGAGTAGTATCTATATGACGAGATGAAAAAGCACTTTTAATTGAAGTTTTTTTTAGTTTGATGATGCGCCGCTGTTTTAATTTCCGCGAAAATGTAAATTTTGAAACGATAAAGCTCGCGAACGCGACTCGGTAAAATGTTTGCAGCAAATATTTTCGTTATTGCTGTTCATCTGCATTTCATCATCTGCGGGATACTCGATATTATGTAAAATTTAGTCTTTTATAATCTGCTGTTTTTGAAGTTTTCGTTAACGAGCTTTTGTACATGCTTCATCTCGTGTTGTCGGAATATTAGAATTATTGAAAGATTCAAACGCAATTTTTTAATTCACTAAAAGATTAGAAAAAGTATTCAGCAATAGTTTTTCACAGTACCTAACAATATTATATAAAGATTTTTAGAACAAGATTCTTACTTTACCGGTGTTCCTTTCAACTCCAGCGCAGGGCCTGTATAAACAACATATCCTTCACGAAAAACAAACGTAATAAAAAATTTTCAAGAATAAGCGTTATATCAAAAATTTGATCACGCGAACAAAAGCTTCCAATCCCGAGGGATAGGAATCCGGCTGAAAAACGAGAAAACATCGCGTACCGATAAGTGGCAGCCGCACGAATTCTATACGAAATATATATCTCGAGATCGATCACAACGGAAGAAAAGAGAACAGCCGTCGACGAGTCTGAGGCCGAAGGCGACGAGAGAGTATTGAATGACAAATGGTTGACATTTTCGCAGCGAGCTGGCCTCTCGCTGGAGTCTCGCTCTCGCATTGACGATGCGATGCGCGGAAACTCGGGATATATATATATATATCGCGCTGTCGTCCTGACGGCTCTCGTCTTACCTGAAACGAAAAAAAGAAATACATCTTTTAGCTGGGATGTCGTGCTTTTGAAACGAAGGAATGTCAATTAACGCGCAGGGCGCAAAAGAGTTGTCGGGATAGCGCAGGTGCTTCATTAAATTGAATATTAATTATTATTTTTACGTAACTTTCAGTTAATAAGCTGTCGGAGTGCTATATTACGAGTAACGTCTTAATTAGCATCAGTATCTTTAAGAACTGTCTAACGAGCAAGCTTTTTTACTTTACGAAGCAATTAGCTGCAACAAGTTTCTGCTCTTTGCTACAATTAATTGTATACACAGAGACGACGGCTTTAATAATAAACAAAAGACACTTTGCATTGCGATTCACTTTGATGAAACCAAGGCAAAAACAATCTCACGCATCGAGGCCTCGGAATCACATCAAAGAGTATATAACGCAATAAAAGCGTCATTAAGTTGCCCTCCAGCCTCCTTCAAGTATATAGCGACCCCCGCTTGAAAAAAGCGTCATTAAAAAAGGAAAAAAAAATCCCCTCCGCAGAGGCAAAATAGAACACTCGCGGAGTCAGTCATCCCGCAGACGACGAGGATGAAAAAGCTCTTACTCGTCCGAGCGTGAAAAAGCTGGGCAGCGCCTCGAAGCGTGAAAAACTGACCGACGACGCGCGACCCCTCGAAGGAATTCGCGAGCGGCTGGCTGCACATAAAACGACGCGGGGACCAGGACGAATATTTTTCTTCTTCGCGCTTGTGTTTACCCTGTGTGCCGCCGGCAGCGAATTGAACGCGGAATTTCATATTCCGCGCAGTGACGGACACACACTGCGCCCCGAAAGAAGCGACCAGTGCCGAAGAATGCAATATTCCTGTGTGTCTCTGCGTCATACGTTAAATATGGACGGTATGATTCGGGAATATTTAATATCGCTTTGCGAGCTGCGCGGAGGCATACGCACACGACCTGGTATTATATAACGGCATGCGTATACGCGAGCTGAACTTGAGGATTTTCGTGGCTGGAGTGCGAATCGAGGGGTTCTTTGCGCGCGGAAGGTGCCGCGGATTAATTTCATATGCACGCTTCGTCGAGGAATTTTCGTTATTGTGCTTTGCAGTTGGACTGTGAAAAATTCGAATGCTGATTTTTATTTCGACTTATGGCACTTTATTAACTTGTTTTGGGTACATAATGGAGGGAACGCGTTTTAAATTAAAAGAGGGATGATTATTCTCGTTTCATTTAATATATATTGTACAGTAATAGTTCGCTACAACTTACTGTACCTGCTATCAATTATAAAGGCGACAGACTCATTAAGCAGGAATTAAAAACACAATAGCAGCAAGCCGATCAATCACTCGCATTTCCTTAATCCATTTAAAATCACCAAATCGGGATCCCCCTATATACCCCATCCCTTAATACAAAAAACAATGTCGCCTCATTATCCCATCAAAAGGCTGCCCGTCGCTGAGAAAAGAACGACATCGTCGAATCGACGAGACGAAAAAGAAATCGATTTCAAGACGTTCGTTCTAGGAACGCATCGATTATCACGAGGCACAGGCCTCTCTCATCAGCCCTTCGTCGATGCGAATGACACCGAGGATGATCTCGAAGAGGGGACCATTATCCTCGGCAAATTGGTGAGCATTGTTTGTCGGAGGGGCCGCTAATTATCGCCGCAGTCGCGGCTCCGAGGATTAAGCATTAGTCTGCGGCTCGGCGCCGTTTGTGATGCCGATTCGATCGAAGGCAAAACCGAACGGGTGCGAGCCGGATAATGAGCGGATATAGGCGCAGACGGAAAGGCTATGGGATATCGGAGGAAACTACGAGAGGGTTATTATTATTGCGTAAGAAAATCAAGGGAGATTATTGATGGAGGGTGGAAAGTGTTTGCTTTGTTATCGGCTGATTTGATTGTGGATGGAGGCATGTCGGCTTACAGTAGTGATAATGTTTGCAAGTTTCAGACACGATTTGATGTTCGATGATTGAGTCGTACCATTGTAATTAGATTACTAAAACTATTGCGTGGTTTTATTGGTAATCTAATTAATGGCTGATGCCTAATTCAGCTACTTTAATGCAAGGAGTTAAAACTCGTGGAATTGATTGCAGTTAAACGCAGATTTTAATAGAGAAAGCGATAGTCTGCGGGATGCAGGCAAAGGACAGGACACAGTATTTGAGCGAGAGTCAAATATAGACAGATACAAACAGATACAGAGGAAGAGGACGGAGTAGGAGAGGAGCCGCCGCGATTACCGATGAGTCGTAATTAGAGAGCTTTGTACAACGAACGTTTGATTGATTAGTCAATATTTGAGGGCTATTTTTCGCATGGATCGACACGCATTAGCATCAGCCATCGGTATACCGTAGACAGCGAAGAATTGCACGATTTCGAATTAAAACGACAACAGTTTGTCGTGGCTTCTAATTGCTTCCTTATTTACTCGTGAAAGTGAGCCTTTTACGCGAGTAAATCTATATGAGAATTTAAACTCGTTAACTGATTTTCAAACTTGTTAACTAGTTGTTAACAATATTTAGAAAAAATATATTTATAATAATGATTGTCGACACAACAATAAATGTGAAAATAATTTATGATCGAAGGCACAGCTAAATCTTCCACGTGTTCTATTCGTAATTTCAATACATACTCTGCAGACGTTCGAATGCGACCAGCGTGGCATTGTTATAACCACGTATATATCCATATTCATGTGCAATTTCGTATTGGCTACAACGACTTCCACTGCCGCCGCGGTGGCGATGAGCAATCCGGAACGAACCAAGCATTTCTCCTCCTTTTTCCCATCTTTCCTGATTTCTCCGGGGGTTTAGTTTGTGCTGCTAGGCTACACTTGGGAGTGGGTTCGATGATGCACTCGCCCGGAAGTGCACATATACCTATACACCCTGATTCATTCGCGCCGTCTTCTTTCTGCGAGTCGGTTCTTTTCTTTCTATTGTGTGCGCGTTCTTAATATTTTATCTCGTTTCGATGACTTGTCGGGCTCTCTGTACATTATCCTGATAGAGTCAAGTAACTGTGTCAAATATTAGAGCGTCATATTAGATTAAATTTATCGATTGATATATGATGAAGATGCGACATGTTTCCGCAGTGAACGTCGTTATTTTTGGCTAACTCGTCTGCACTGCTAGTTACTCTATTTTCACTTGGATTGATGTGCATTGCTAAGAGACTTATAATTGAATTATCGGATTTTCGAAGAAAGAAGTTTCCGTTCCAATAATTCAAGGCTATAAATTCCTCCAGTGATGACAGATTTCAAATATCTCTAAATTCTGAATACCACCCGCATCGCATGGATACACCTTACGGAGCAGCAAATTTGATTATATTCCAAAACTGCTCGAACCGAATCCATCACAAATCATTAAAAATATCCACTACACGTTTTCCGTATATAAACTCCCAACAACAAAAGTCCACCGAGTTAACTCTAAATAGTATAGAGTACATCTCCCCCCGGTAAAGCTCTCTCATCAAACCTATAACGCGCACCAGTAGCAACCGTTCTAATATTCGAATTAATCCGATCCCTTCATCCCGAAAATCTCGCGCAAACAGCCAATGCTCACGCAGCGCTCAAACGACGGACAGCGACGAGCATTCTCGCATTCTGCCGGACCAAAGAGCGAACCAGTCCGGCGTGTCGCACTCGTCGTTTTACAGCGTCGTCTCGTGATATCCGTGTGGGACCGAATGCACGTGGTAATGGATCCAGCGCCGAGGGTTGGGAATTAATTATAGAGCGTTGTAGTATAGCAAAAGAGAGGAGAGAGAGAGAGAGAGCCGGAGTTTAACGCGCCGCGACGGAAGAGGAGAAAAGAGAGATGGCAAGCGTCTACTGCAGTAGCAGAATAAGAGAGACAGCGAGGGAATGCGGAAGGTGACGGACGAGAGAAATAAACGAAACGCGAGAGGGTAAAGCGCGATGAAAACGGGGAGGAGAGGAGAGGTGAGCGTGAAAACGGTGCCGGGGAGTTATTTTCAGGCGGCGGATCGGATTTGATGTTTCGGTTATCTGTAACCTGCAGCAGCCTCTCTACATTTTGGACTGTCAGTTGAGAGGAGCCGAAGTCTGTTAATTTCTTGAAAAATTTTATAATTAATAGTATAACTGACGTTTTTACATTTCAGAAGAGAAAAACTACTTTATCGAGTCTCCGCAGGCGCCTGAGGAGCAAAAAGTGAGCTCCGAGATGAAGCAATTAAAAAGCTCATACCGAAATAAAAAGCTCAAGGGAAAGAGCATCGGGAGGAAAGATAATTAAAAAAAGCTCGCGATCGGGAAGAATAAACGATCCGGAGGGACATGAGCAGAGGGAAGACGCGCGAAGTACTATACAGGCAAAGGG
>UCOJ01001380.1:0-32402 GCA_900474305.1 Cecidostiba fungosa | reverse complement strand
AAATTTGGACAGCCCATATCTCGTGTTTGCCACCCTCGCCTTCGGCTCGGGTGTCAATTTACACGAGATATGGACTGTCCAAGTTTTTTCCTCCCTAGGTGTGTAATATACTATTATTACAAAGAGAACTCACTTAAATAAGTGAGGTTTCGTTTTCTCGTCCCTGAAGATGGATTACGTATTTGGCAATTTGACAGATCCAACTATCGAACAGCTGCAAACTAGTTTTATTATGAGGTATCATATGCTAGAGATCATGCATCGAAAAAATGAACTAACCAAAATCAAATTTAAGTTGAGGTAATGACGTTCGAACGTGTAGTAGCATCTCGACTACGACCGATACCTTTTGTCTATTTCTATAAATTCTAGTTTTTACACACTATGGGAAAACAACGGATACATTTACTTTTCTTTCCTGTCAGCCTTTTATGTACTTCAATTACTATTATTACTATTATTATTTTCTTATTTCATTTTAAAGGGGAAACAGAAGACATCTCATTAATCGGAGTATCACATGAGTTGTCGACTTGTCGACTTTACGTATATGGGGTTTTGTTCGTTATACTTGGATATTTAGCTAATGTTGCTGCTTTTGATTGGCACATATGATAACTTTTAAGTTTGTGTTTGAAATGGTAACATAAATTTCGTTATACATACATTCATAGTTACTACTAGGAATGCTCCATCTTTTTTTTAATTCTTGATGTTCGCGTAAATGCTCACGTGCAATTTTTTATTTATTTATTTATTTATTTTTTTGTGAACGGCAAGTCGTTTTCAAACCCTTTAGCAATTGAAAACGATTTGACGTGTAATGAACTTACAGAATTGTGAAACAAGCATTTATTCAATATAGAACGTAATGGCTACAAGGCAAACAATTTAATAATGTATTAATTGCATGCGAAGTTAGTTTTACATTTGACAGATACCACGTGAACACTTAACGCTTAATCAAGGGGAGTAAATGCTATTATCGTGTCATAGAGGGACAATAAATTCATACTAGCGACTATGGGCAATCTCAATTATTTACTCACTAGCTCTTAATTTTTGATCTGAGTATTAGCATTTATCAGTTTATTTTTTCGACACCTTTTTTACTTTGCGTTACATATACGTTGAATATCTGCACGACCGCCAGGTCGATTCGCTAATTGAACATTTGGATTGCGTCGCTCTGCAAATCCTCACCGTTGACTAGTTTTGCTCTACCTTAACTTTGTAATGTCATTTTATTATTTTACTTTACTTTTATTTTATTCATTTTTTTGCATTTTGATTCCGCGCCGAACGAACAATTATCAGTCAGTGCATACTTCTTACTGCGCTTCGTCCGCTACTATACACAGAAACGAACTGGCTAACATTATGCGCGAGCTGCAGATTAACATTATTATCGACTTTAACCATATTTCTATGTATATTCTTTTATTTGGCAAACGGATGAATGACGACTCTATTAATGTTCTGGTATATTCTTTTACTGTTTATCAGTGATGCATTGTGATCTCAGCAAAAACCGGGTTGGGATTAGAGGTATATAACTGTTTTGATATTGAAGACACTGATTTCTGCAACAACAACAAATATTACCATAAGTAAACAAAGACAAATAATAAGTATAACGATTGACGTATGATGTTATTTTCAGCATACTTACTCGAACGCAAAACTGTTGGAGCTTGTTGGAGTTTTCGCGTACCGAATTGTTCTGTCCTTTACTCGAGCAGGCACGAAAGGAATTCCATACTTTCATTTCCCTCAAGCTATAATAAGCAATTTCCCTTTTGTTCTTCAAGTTATTTCCTATTAAGAAATACAAAGTATTGTTCAAATGAATTCTTATAAATTTATTTAAGAGTGCAATGGTTCAGTGAATCATTTTTGCAAGATTTTAAATTCAAACGAAAGATATGACAAATGTATTTTAAAATTCAAGGGAACTTATAAAATCTCAAGGTGCAATAATATGCAGTAATAGTTAAAATAAACAAAAATATAATTTTACCTGAAGAATCTATTAACCAGGTTTTCTTTGACGTAAGCGCAGCATCTAGACGATGAACGAGAAAAAAAAACAAATAAATATATAAACATATTAACATCATTTACAATAAAAGTATCATAAATGAAAAAAAAAAGAAAAATATATCAATAAAAGTATTATAGATTAAAATCTGTATATATATATTTTTTTATTGAAATCTGAGTCATTTTAGATTAGTTTATTAACGTATAAGTATAGCCAATTATGTAATAAAAGTTAAAATAATAAAGAGGTTTTTAATCTAAATAAAGACTCAGATTTTGTAAAATATTTTTTTTTTTCTAAAATTCGTCAAATGAATCTCTAATGGCTTTTCATCTCACCTTAATCTATAATGTTGTTTAAAAACTTCACAGTCGACAGTGACTTTAATATACGCGCGGATATTTCTAGCGATTCTATGTACAAAAATCATGCGATTTCGAATTCGCAAAAATTAAATTTAAATAACCGATACACTAACGTTATGCAGTCGTGCCCATCGATACCTGAGTCGCATCAGTAAATAAACTTTCATAAAAAGAAAAAAAAACGAATTACGATTCGCGCGTGTCAGTTTATTTTTGCTTAGGTACTCGAGTTCAACGTCAATCATTTCAATAACGAATGCCTCTTAACTAAATATACAATGGCATATTTCGTAAGCTTAATTTAAGACTCAAATTATAATTAAAATTCATCTTCATCAGTCGATCAGCTTCATCTTCGTAACGGAGTGAAATCTTCTTATCTTCGAACACGTCGTAAAATCTTCGTAATCTTCGAGCTCGCAGTCGTTTTCTTTCCTAACATTTACTATTTACAACACAGGAGATAATGATGTCTTCTACGGCATAATATGTACAAACATTTTTCGGTGCAACACCGCACAACCCTCGAGAGACTTTAGCTTGTCTTTGTCGTCGACCATCGATTGCTTCTCTTCTTTTTACGCTTGCCGGACGGATTGCACTCGGTATCGATCTCGGGATATACGTAGTTTACCGTAGGAACAATTCTCCTCGAGCTCCTCGTCTGTTTGGCCCCGGCGTCGTTGGATTTTCTCGACTTCTTCGGGGCACTACCACCGCTGTTCTCGACCTCTTCATCCGTTGAGCCTACTCTCTTTTTCTTGTTGCTGCCCTTCCTCGGAAAACAATTCGGGACGTTCTGATTGATGATTTTGGTATTCATAGATTTTTCCTTACGTCCCGCGCGACTCTTGACTGGCTTTTCCATCGCTGATGTCACTTCGACGACGGCTCCGAGATCAAATGGCGAGTTACTGCTCTGACTGTCGATGTCGGCTATGGACATCATCAACTCGCCTGGATACGACGAAACTGCCTTGTTCTTGAGAGGCACTACCACATCTCGGTTACCGAAATCCATCGACATCCTCTGGACTTTCAATCTCTTCTTGAGCGGTAACGTGCTGTCGAGTTGCTCGAACTTACTCGCTGTTTCCGTCTTCTCTTCAATCATCTTCTCCGGATGCTTTCCGTCCAGCAGATTTTTCTCTAAACTACTAATTAATTGATCATCGTAGAGGTTGGCCGACTTGGCTACTTCATCTGTCTTCTTATTACTTCTCTTTTCCTGGACGGCTGGATTCATTTGTACTGTCTGCGTTGTGTGAGCCGCTGGAAGGTAGTAATCCACGTGCTCGTACCTGCTGATTATTTGTTTCGCTTCTCCGACTTGCTCTTGATGCTGTTGCTTGCCGTCCAGGAGGTTTTTATCTTTGCCGGAGTGCATCTGCTCGTCGTAAAGTTTGGCCATCATGGCCGCATCCGTCTTTTGTTTGCTCCTTTTCTCCTGGACGGACGAGTTGGTTTGTACTGATTGCGTCGCGTGAGTTGCTGGAAGGTAAAAAGGTAGTTGACGACAGTAGGCGCAGCTGACGCACGCGCATCCCGTCGATGGATGATGGATGCTTGGATATGTACAGTAGCTACCTGGCGGTGCTACAGGATAACCGGCATAGTGCAATTCGTAGCCCGATTGATTCTGAAGTTTCGCATCATCGTGACTGATGAGTACACTAGATTTTATATCTGCGTAATCTGGATCTGGTTTGATGGCTCTGACACCGTCGGGATCGTGCTTTATCGAAATACCTTGCTGACAGCATTTGGTATCCTCGTATTCTGCCAATTTTGATGTATCCTCTTCGTCGCTGTTGTAGTTCAGCTTGCTGTTGCTCAAATTATCAACCGCGGCCTTATTGATGATGTAGAGATTGCTGTTCGGTGATTTTTGCAGCAACATCACTGTTTCACCGTTGAGGATGACGTTGGCGTTGTCATTGCTTTCCAAATTGTTCTGAATCGTTTCGTCGATGATGTAAGAAAGCAAATCCGACGAAGTATCCGGTTGCTGCTGCTTGTTCATGGTACTCGAAACTGCATCGCTAGAAGAGACTTCTACCTGAAGAGCAACCTTGTCCATGGTATCTTCTGGATACATTCCTACGATGTGATTAGTCGCTGCCTTATTGTCTTCTTCTTTGGGCTTCTGTTGCAGGCTGGTATAAGGTTTGACTTTTATTTCAGACTTCTTACTCGTGGTGACACGTTGCTGAGCCGAAACACTAGCCAACAGAGTCAAACCATCAATGTCAGATTCCGGAATATCGTAGTATCCATTTGATGTGGTGGGCGCTTCGGAACTGCTTGCTTGAAATTTCTCCACACTGGTGTTTGAACTGCGATTTTCTTGGCTTGGACTGCACTTTGTTTTAACCTTCTCGTTATTTACATTTTTACCTTCTTTGTATTTTGGCTTCTCCGTCAGAGAACGACTTTCATTGATACTCGATAAACTTCGCCTCTCCTTTGTCAATGCTTGTTGTACTTTCTGTTCATTTGGATAATTATCAGTCTTTGTTGAATTGAAATTGACAGTTTGCTTTTCTACTATCTTCTTCGGCTCGGCGTTTTCAGCAACGGCAAGTGGTGCAACAGCAATCGGGTCTTCACGAATGACAGAACATTTTCGCGCTACTTTTTCTCCGTTTGATCTTTCTTCCTTCGGCGCCTCAGCGTTCGACACAGTGCTGTCAGCTGGCTGGTTGTTGTCTTTCAACGAAACATCAGCATCGTGCAAGGCACTGACTTTTTCTTCCCTTTTCTCCAACATTAAAGCTTTTGATGAAGTGACGATCATGGAATCCGAAGCTTCGGTGCTCATTGAAGAATCATCCTTAGCAACTGGTTTCTCGTTAATGTCACATTTTTCCGGAACGCTGTCGCTATCGTAGCAAACGAGTTTCGATGTCGAGGAAATAGGTGGACTAGATATAGGTTTTGTTTTTGGATCTGTTTGTTCGACGGAATCGACGGTTTGTTTGCTCGTTAGGTTGCTTTCGGATTCTGACTTCTTTTCTATGTTAGGGTACGACTTTGATTCGAGCTCCACCGTTTCAACGCTTAGGGATTTTCTGGTTGATCTTCGGGATGCATTTTTTATCTCTTCTTCGAAAATTTTTTCAAACTCTCGTTCTTTATGCTTCCTTCCGATATCTCGTTCTCTCTTCAGTGCTGCTAAACGTTTTACATCTTTTACATCTTCAAGCCAGTCGATACACCTTGCTTTCTTACGTTTGACGATCTTCGTTACCTCCTCATCCGTCAAATCAATAAATGCTATCTCGTCTAATTTTTCTTTCAGCGTTTTGTTCTTTCGTGGAACCGCCGACTTTTCGGGTTTCTTATTTTTTACACAATTACTCCCGGTAGAACACGACGTTTTGCTATCATTAATCTCTAATTTCGCGAAAGGAATGTTCATTACATTTTTCAAAGAACTAGACTTCTCAACCGAACTAGAACTTTTAGAAAACTCATTATTTACAGACTCTACTTTATTAGTTGCGGAGGTAATGGTACTTTTCAGCTAGAGAACAAATGTCAACGTTTATTATGGACCATCATTTATTAAGTTTAATTCTATATCAAGTGAACCATTGATACGACCGTAAATCACTATACTGTTCAAAATAAGCAATGTTGATTTTTATAGACCAAGAATTAATATTAATAAAATCAACATCACCTTTTAACAGCTATATAAAAATCATCATCAACATACACGCCAGTGCAGATAATATAATTTATCCAAGAAATTCAAGTCGCAAAGCAAGTACGAGAACTACTCCCTTTGAAAAATGAGCAAAAAGACAAACACAATTCGTATAATGTAATTAAAGGAAAACATACCCTCTGATCTCTCTCAGTGATATCGTCAGCAGCGGGGCTCGAGTCAACCTCCTCGGCGTCCCTGCTTTGCCTGCAGTACTGCAGAAACTTACTGCAAGCTTTCCTCAAATCGAAGTGTTGACACAGGTAAAACCTGGTAGTCTGAGACGTCGCGAGACTCGCCGACGCTGCAGCAGCCGGTAAAACTTCTGCGAGCAAAGTCGCAGACAAGTTGTTCGGGCACACGCCCAGAGACGTAAGCGCGCTACCGTTGATTTGCTTCTTAACGGCCAGGTTACTGTGGATTTTCTTCCAAAGCCTGTAGACTAGGAGATAGCGCACGTACATGACTTCTGTCTCGGGCTTCGCCGGGATCATTTGGAAGATTTTTCTGCCGAACGAAAACGTCGATTTTTACTTAGTCGCGCATGAAATTCGAGCACTAATTTAGAATGTAATATAGGTGAAATTAGATTCGCGAAAGCGAAAATATTTTCACGTTTATGTAGGAATACGATCGAGAACTTACGAAATTACGGTATCCAGTATCTGGCAATACGTTTCGTTCATTAGCTGAACTTTTATCAGTGTATCCAGCGCGTGTTCCGTAGACTTCTCTGTAAAAAAAAGAAAGTAGCTCGTATTGCCAAAATCGATAGCGAAATTCGCGCTTAATCAGGTTATAGTTTCACGCAATGCGCGCTGCCTGACATATAGACTCAAATTTATAGTCGTTACTCAATACTTGGTACTTAAACTCCCACACGCGTACTAGTACTTTTATATTATATGCCCATGAGTTTGGGCCTAGTATAGAGTAGATACAAGTACGAGAAAGCTTGTGCGTGTTTAAGTTGCAAGTATTGAGTGAAGACTATAAATTCAAGCCACAGATACCCAATGAGACTGTATATATCTGATTGGCTGAAGCTCCAAGCTAAATTTGCAGTTCGCTCGGGCTTTTGGAGCCCGAACTCTCTGTGAGGTGCGAATATTGCAACACACACACTTACCAAGATACACGTAGAGGCAGGAAACGAGCCTCGCCGAAATTTTGCCGTGCTGCGGTTCCGCGTCTCGCTTTGACGCGACCAGCTCCAGATCTATGTACATTGCCAATAAGTCTGACATGTGCTCGAGGTAGACTGCGCGATTTTGATCCTGTGTGAAGCCAAACGAACGAGCGTTAAATCAACGTGTGCCAAGTGCAAGAAAGTTTCTTCTGGGCAACGGTTAGTTGAACTAAATTATACCAAAGTTTGTATCAATTTACATTAAACAAAGAGGTGGAAATTATAGTTTTCAAAAACTTGTTTTCATATTTCTGTGCACCTGCAATTGACGGTTTTCGCACAATTGTAAATTTTGTCAATAACCATTAACCCATCGAAGAAATTTTTTTTAGTGCTGTTTTTACCTGTGGTTGCTCGAAACGATGAAAGTACACGAACAACAGCAAAGCTTCTTTAATGAGCTCCTTCAATTTCGCCGCTCGCGACGACTTTTTATAGCAGTCGTTAAGGTTCGAGCTTACGTTCCTGCAATCAAGGAAGAGATGAGGCTGTAGTTGGTTTTGTTTGTTATTTTTATTTTTTAAGCGCTAATTACTAAGTTACATTTATTTTGATCCGAGTATAAATTATGTAACACCTTCCTGACTGGCGGAAAACTTGCGAAAAGTAATCAAGGACAAAATAAGTAAATTTACTGATTAAAAGAACTTAAATTAAGATCCGGTAATTAGTTTCAGCAGCGCGCGATATTACATAATTTAAAAAGTTACTATACTATAACTTTATTTATGTATTATTTATTATATAACATAATTTATAAAGGATATAAATATAAAGCTGTGTAAGCGACAGATTTGTTACGTAAAGTACGCTTTTACGTAAGACTTTATTGACAGGTTATAGCATTACCTTTTGAAAAATGTTATGAGTTTGATTAAAGATGATGGACCACGCGGCAGAATCGAAGAACTGCACTGCCTTCGAAATTCTGACATCCAGGGAAACTGCATGTCAACGTTTGTCGCTTTTTTCTCGCCAGCGTCTAATTGTTCTTGCCTGCTCATTTTGCTGTCTATTGCTTGCATTGTATCTGTCAAAACAATAAAAACTTCATTTGAAATCGAGTAGCAAACTTGTTATAGAATGGTGATCAAATTTAAAAAAGTATATAAATTTAATGATTAATATTATGACGCTTAAATTATTTTAAAAAATATAGGTATATTTAACATTTGGCTAAAATAAACAGGGTGATATAAGCTTTAAAAAATGTTATAACTTTAAAAAATTTATATTTTATTTTCATGTGTGACTATCTTTACCACAAAGTATTCCTGCAATGTACCGCACATATTATGAATACGCTAAGAATGCTGCAGGAGCAGTTTGCATAGTTTTAAAACCGACTTTAAAATCTACAAAAGAAAAATTGGATCTACATTTTCCAAGTTTTCATTAATTTGATTCTATCCGAGAGAAAAATTTAATTTAACACATTGTTTGTTTTACAGTATTCATGATCATGGAAAACAATTTATAAATGTTTTTAAATAACTAATCATTCAACCAATCAAGGCATCCTATTTTATCAAACTATTGAGTTTCTAGTATTGATTTTGATTTAATGGTATTAGTTTTATAAGTCATCTTCTACTATTATTAAAATTCTTGCACAATATTGCACACAGTGCAATCATATTGCATGCCAAATGTTAATTGAAGATACTTTATAATTAAAGTTCTTTAAACACACGATTATATACACGGAGCGTTATTAAAATGCTTTAGCTTTTTTTGTGTATATGAAAATATTTGCAAGTAACTTCCTTGAAAAAATGTAATCAAAGCGTAGGATCTCGATTTGAAAAGAAAGCGAAGTTTGAAAATTCAAAATGGCCGATGCGTTCTAACGGACTTTTCTTTACAGGAGAGGCCCGCTTTCTTCGCCGGACATCGCAACATTTAAATCGAAATGTATATAATTTCGATAACTATAAACCGCAGTATTTTGAAAAATGCAGTTTAGTTTACCAATTATGATTAATTAAGCATCTTTCACAGTAAGCAAGTTCCACAAAAATAATAATCCTACTTCTAATTTCTAAAGTACACAGCGAGCGAAAAGTTCCAATCGTAATGTGTGCCAGTTTTAAAAACCACATTAATTTGTTAACTCGCAATGGATGTATTTTTATATACGCACTTTTCGTGCAGTACCAAGAGTTTTTTTTCTATAATATCTAAAAATATAATATTCTACTAAACTATATACACCATTCACCCTTACGTTAAGCTATACGCAGTAGCACTCCCACGCATCAACTTCGTCGTTCTCTAATCAATAACAAGCAGCTATCTCTCTTTGAATCATAAGCAAGCGCTACAAAAAGTATACGCACAAAGAAACACACAAACCGAAGAAAGAAACGTCTGGCGTAGCGCGAAGTCTCTTTCATCTGTCTTATTACTCCCTAACATATTTCTCACACGCTCATACGTCACTTACTCATAATCAAAACACTCTTGCAGCAGTAGCTTTAGTCGCGCACGACTCCTTTTGTCATGTATTTCCAACGCAATACTAAACACACCCTTCCGCGCACGCTTGTTTTGAATGACTCTCCCTTGGATGCTGCTGCAGCGCACTCACACAACAAACTGTATAAAAATAGTGACGCCGCTTTTAGATAGATATACTGATATGTATGTCTATGAATACGAAAGTAAAACACAGACGCACTCGCAGCCGCCGAGTGAGCGTCTGTACTGCTTCCTCGACGACGAGCTGAGAGCGTCTGTGCGGCCGGCTTGTTATAAAAGTGTGCTGCGCGGCTGCCGCTGTAAGCCGAGAAGGTTTTCCTGCCTCTAGTGTAGTAAAAGGGACACGCGGTGCGGTACGGCTGCCTTTCATTTAGCAGGAAAAGCGCGCGCGCGCACACGCCGACATCTGTCCTAACCTAGAGGCAGGTGCTACTGCGGGCACAACTAGTGAGGGGCTGGCAGGCCCTTATATTATATTGACGGGAGAAAGCGAAAGATAGAGAGAGGGATAGAGAAAATTCTGCCTGGAAAAGCAGCCTTCTCTGAATTGCCTGCGTACGTGTGTGCCTGTGCGTCTGTGTTTGTGCCGCACGCCATGTGCCCGACCAGAGAGAGAAGCCGGCTATCCCGATGGCTTTAAAAAGTATTGATCCTTCGTCTCTCTCTCTCTCTCTCTCTCTCTCTCTCTCTCTCTCTCTCTCTCTCTCTCTCTCTCGCACACTTGCTGTGCTGTTTGAGGGGTTGGAATTGCACTAGTGCGTAGGGATAGAAGCCTGACTGCCGGTAATTTTCCGCTGCCAATGCGTAGTCGTAGTTGATTGGCCGAGGATTTTCACGGCGTCGGGCGTCTACGCTTGAAGGGCCATGTTTGCCAGATTAGATGATTTTAGTGGTTTATGAGGTACCGTCTGTGGTAAACTGCGTGAGGTATAGAAATAGCAAAGTTTTACCAAGGGTATAGTTTCAAGGACATGAGGAGGAAGGCTATTTAAAGAGGAGATTAGTTTCCGCCTGTCGGTGCATACAAGTTAAAAGTAGACTTAGAAATTCAGACTGAACTGTGGAAAAGATTATTTTTTAACTTGGATGTCTTGTTTGAAATATTAAAAAAAAAGAATGCAATCATGTAAAACGAAGTTACTGAACTGTGTATAGTAGATTAAAAGTTTAGTATTAAAATTGTATTAAAAGGACATTATAATTTAACGAATTTATATAGCAATTTTTTGAGTGAAGTGTATTTTCTATGCATTTTACACTTCGTTTTTAATCATCGAGAAGTTTCATTAATAGAGCAGTACATTTCGCCAATATTACAATCGTGGATACATTGGCTACTAACGAACCATACTGGGAACAAAAGAAAATCGGAACGGTGAAAATTGCACGTGTTTTTAGTTTTATGCATAAACAGATTTTTAGTAATAATTATTTTTGAAATAAGTCACATTCTTTTAGTTATGAATTGTGTAAAAATCGAGTTACAATTAGTAAGTTTTAGTTTACATACAGGAATCTATGCAATAGCCTAATTTCTTTTTCATTTGTTATAACTGTATGTATTAGATACTCTATTTTGAATTTAGCATGCGAAAAATATTAATTAAACTAACAATTTGGGACCATCATTGTCAACGGCAGGTCAAATAGGATTAACGCGTATAAAGGACCTTTTGTATTTTAGCGTCAGAGTTGATTGAAACGAAGCGGTCGGCCGTGTCAAAGAATTTTATACGCATAGCTGCAACGACGCCGAGTAAACAACATCATCGCGCGCATCAATCAAACGTTTAATTATTCCAGTGCATAATTTCCGCAACAAGCTTGTAATCTATAAAACGAAATGGTATAATTTAAACGTATGAAACGAAAAATTCATTGGCGACAATATGCATAAGACATCTTTTCATACGATAAAAATTTTGAAATTTCAAGAAAAACCTTCTTGTGCATGTTTCATCAATAATCACACGACTAAAGAGTATAAACAAAATTGAGTATTCTTATAATTTTTTTGTAATTTGCAATGAAGTACGGATATGTGAAGATGTCAATTAAGATTGCTACTAAACGATTAACCCAATTTAATTTAATGGAGAAAGGGATGTTCATTACAAATTATGAAGGAACAAGCGGAACATATATCGTTTGTTCCGCCTATTATGTCTTGACGAATTGGAAGTTTATTCGATTGAAATAATTAGAGAAAATTATAAGCTTAATCTTAAGCGATATCTTCATGCTTCTCGATTTCTTTTTTTAATGATTATAAAAGATATCAATTTTGTTTATGAGTCCTAGCGTAAACTCAGAAATTGACTTTATAATTATGATTATGATAATTTTAACTAGGTTGTGAAGTCGTGGAAATTGGATAATGAAAAAATCTTATAGTATGTACAATTATAATTGTACATGTTATAAATGCAGTTTCAAAAACATTTTAGATTATCTATCAATACTACACCACAGATAAATCATAAATATCATGGAATTAACTTAATTATGCTTAACTTTTTATATAGTTATCCTTAAGGGAGTACTACACTTAGGTAGCTAATAGTCAAAACAAGTCTATTTTTTATTTCTTGTTTATTTGTGAGATATAAGTAATAACAGAAGTTGCATAAATCAGGATAAAAAACAAATAATTATTATGCATTCACATTAAGCGATTCTATTTACCATAATTATTAATAAAAGTTTCAGACGGAAGCTGATTTGACTCATTTTTGAGATTACGTTTAACTTTCTCGAACTTTAATTTATTTATTACTACGCATATAGGCTTTTTTTGCAAGCACTCAAATTATTCGTTAGTTTGTCAATTAATAACCTGTCAAATTTGAGAGAGTTCTGAACGGTCAGTCTTATACAATCAAGAGTGCAAGAGAAATGTGCGGATTTATGGAAATTAAAATATTTATAACTTTTTTTTCTCACGCTCCAATCGTTCATCAAATGTTAACTGAGTCATTTTCTTATTAAAATCTACTCGTATGCAAAATTTCAGATTTTTCTAAACCGTCAATCACTTTGGTGTAGTACTCCCTTAATCAATACTGGAGTTTTTAAAGCAATGCAAGCTATAATTTCTCACACAGCTACTTAAATGACACTCACACAAAACTAATACTTTCAATTTTCTGTCAAGGTTACTAATTCTTGATAATTAACCTTTTACAAAAGTACAATTTTTGTCACTTATAATTGTTGATAATATACACTGTTCACAAAACACCACAATTTTAATAGCTTATACGTATCTACTGTATTACAATTTGAACAAACAATAAAGTTCACCATGATATCTTTTGGTTTTATCGTTATACACATTTCTATATAATAAGCTAAATATGTTAAAGCCAGCAGAAAATTTGTTTAACTATAAATGTTACAGTACGAAAGATGACTTTACAGAAAACTATGCTACACTATAGAAGTTACTCTTAAGGTCAACTACCCATCAAATACTCATTCAGCTTTATTATTCAATTGAACATGCAAGCTTGATGTGTACTTGATCATGCACAACTCTTTCTCTCTGGTAAATGCTCCTTCACTCAGTGTCAGTATCACAGAAAAAACTAATATATTACAGAAAACCAGGAGCACATACAGAGGCATAAATGGAGTTTATGTAAACTAAATACTGTAGTTACTATAATATACTATACTAAGTTACTATAGCCCATAATATCGAAATAATAATAACATAACATAAAGCAAAAAGTCATTACGTGTCCGTATTTGACACGTCCCAAGGAGACAAAGTTTCATTTATTTACAAAAAAGTCATCCTGATTTCTGATCTAATCGATTGGAAAATTAAAAGAAAAGAATAAATTAAAAGTTATTTTAAAGTAGGTAAGGGTAATTAAACTTAAAATTGCTATCACTGATTTGATTATAAAAAATTGTAGATAATCTTTGAATATTGTTTATTGGCGATACGATACACTACTATTTTTGTAAAACGAACTACTTAAAAATACAAGTTTTACTCGTTTTTATCTCGGGGTTTAACGCATATAAAAAGAAGCTGTGTAAAGAATTTTAAACGATCGATGTACTTGTAATTGGAAATTCTATTATATATACTTTAATACTTTAATTCAATTCTATATACGAACTGTTTATTGTATATTTGGCCACTATTGCACATTGTGGTAGATAAATAAATAAACAAACAATCGTGAATTAGGCAATCAATAACTTAGCCTATGAAAATAACAGGACATTTAAGCCTTGTCCAATTCAAACATAGAGCAGATTCATATCGACGACGTAAATTTGAAATAGTAAAATTTTTACATTTATTACTTTTATTATATATCAACTTGTAGTTATGCAAATTTTAGCAAGCCATCAAAAATTTTTACAAGTTCTTCGAACGGTCCAACATTCTACTCGGCATTATGACACTTGAGAATGAGTATTTTATGGATTAGGGCTCATAAAACGTTCGTATAAACTGTGCTTTTGCATCGGATGGCTTTCTCGCGGTGTAATAATTTCCATTTTACATCAAACACTCGATTAAAAACTAAGATTCGCCAAAAGTTATGAACAAAAAACATTCAAACTACTTACACCTGCAATCAATACTGGCAGGTGTAAGGGCACACACACAATATTTTCTCGACGTGCTCATCACTGTTTCAATATAAAAAGCAGCAATCCGCGACCGGCAGCATCAAGAGGCATCGTAAAAAATTCTCTCTACCTCGCCGCATCCTCAGCTCTTCTTCCAGATTACCACAAACTTTTCTCTCCTCGCTTCAACCCTTAACATTCAAAACTTAAAGCCCCTATCTCTCGCAGACTGCATACAGCTTATATATATACTCGAGAGCGTAGATTGCGCAAGACATTGGACGAGGAGAAGAGGAGGCCAAGTATTAGCCAGAGCCTCTGTGAGGCCGACAGACTATAGCGCATAATAAAACGTGGATGCTCGGAGAGAGGAAAAAACAGGGGGGATCCCAGAAACTGCACGAGAGAGAAATCCAGGCCGGAGAGTTCGTCTGCTAGTACGTACCCCCCTAGCAGAGAAAGAGAGAGAGACTGAAGGGAGCGAAAAAGAAAGGGGGGTGCGAGAAGGACCGCGTCAACAAAAGGCCTCGTCGTCGGCTTCGCTCGTCTCGGGCCTGAAAGAGCGCTCCGGAAATCGATCGTCGCCTTCACCAGGCCTACCTACCTCTCTTCTCTCTCTTTCGCTCGTGCGCGTGGGGACGCCGGCGAAAAAGCTCGGCTATGCGCGATATATCTAACAAACCTCGTGGTGGCCTCGCTGCTATACTTCTCTCTCCCTCTTTCTTTCTAACCCCCGGCATAAGTATACGCAATTACGCATGGAATAGAAGTGCAGAGAGTATATTGAAAACAAGAGCGTACTGCGTAGTAAATTGCGCTACTCGAGACGACTGCAGAAACATGTGCAATATATAGCAGCGATTATAAGGCTGTAAACTGCAGTGATGCTTGAAATTGACGCGGGAGAGAATAGGAGGATATTATGCGATGTACGGAATCCGAGCTATCGGAACGGCAGATTCCAATCTGACTTCCGGTGATTGCGCTTCATAATTCGAATGGGCGTGATGCTGACCGTTTGTGATTCGCAGAGTTCCATAATATACATTCTGCGCTTGATCCTCAATTTTTGCACGGAATATGAAAATCCACTGATTTTTCAAATGGTAAACAATCTCTCACGCGGCTACAACGACGCGCAAACGTTATAAAAAAAAGAAAAAGAAATCCACACGATTCTCATCCCTCCCTCCCCCCTAATCGCGTTTTTCTCCCCTCCGACTATACAAGGGGTGAGTACGCATGTGCGACGAGGAAGAAAAAAAAATAGGCCAAGTAAAATAAAAAGGGAAAGTGACTTCGATCCTCACCTAAGTATCTCGTTGCCACGGATGAGGATGTGGAAAACTCTCGGCTGGCCGAAGCAGCAGCTCGGTGGAGCGTGGGCTGCTGCAGCAACTCGACGACGCACCCTTTCCTCTCCATCCCCGCGTGTACTCTCGTCGACTCTTCTCACGTACGTGTCGCGTGTACCATCTAGCGTACACCTAGCACAACGCGCACTTTTTATTCTTTCTGTGTATATGTATATAATATATTTTGTATATATATATACAAAGATGTATACAACAACTCGTGGGGTAGTACTCGCGTGTATATGTATATGTATACAGAGAAGAAGACACGCGTGCTGTATACTGATTACGTAAAAACACAACGATCGACGAGAGGGCACACTCTGTCTCTGTCTGACGGCGCGTGGAAGTAGAAGTCTGCAGCTCCCGGCGGCACAGAAGGACACAAGTACACGACGCGACGGGCTTCGAAGGACGACTGATGCCGCTGCAGCGTACGACTTATGCTCTGATCAGTTCCGGAGCAGAAGACAATATTTTAGGTATACACGAACTACGCCGACGAGAGAGCGGCGTTGGCGGCGTTGCGGAGCGGCGGACGCGGCCCGCAGCAGCCTGCTCCGCTCACGGCAACGGCCATATTGACACTGACGCTTGGCGCGGTAACCGCGCGGGGTCGCAAGTATACATACATATATATATTCCTCTCGGTTGATTCTGCGCAGCGCGCAGTCGAGTCCCCACCACTCGTGAGACGGAGTTTGGGGGTTATGTTATAAAAGAGAGCGAGAGAGAAAGCAAGAGGACGTAATGGAAGGTTAGGTAGGTGTTGCTGTGTGCATGTATAGACCGGAGACAGTGAGAGAGAAAGAGACGGACGATGAATTGGCAAGCCTATACGCGAGCGTCTTCCGTCCTTATCTCTCTTTTTTTTCGCAAACGGGAGCGTAATATATACACGACGAATGCTTGATAGCTGTGCTGCAGGCGCGGATCGGATTTGTGTGTGATGCAGTATATATATATATGTGAGCTGTGTGTCTCGCTCTTTCTCTCTCGTTCTCTGGATCGATGCTTAGAGAGGGAGGGATGTGCCGCGAGGAGAATCATTGCGAATTGTGCACGCGACGCCTGTGTGAGGGAGACTAATGCACTTACGAGTGTGTGTGTGTGTGTGTTTGTGTGTAGGTGATGCACACGGTGAATATTTGATTTTATGAGGACGATTGTTTTTCAGGCTGGCTGTCTATGTGTGCCTGATGCCACGAGGGATTTTCTGCTGCAGGAATGATGATACGGTTTTTCGAGTGGAGGATTATATTATGTAGCTATGGTATAGTATTATGTTCTGCCGGCTTTAGCTGTTGTTGTTTACTCTCACTAATGATGATTATGTCTCTGCTTTCCAGATGATGGCTCTTTGTAGTCCTTTCTGCGCGGATGATCACTGTCGAGACCGAATGCACATCAGAGGGTGCTTGCATTGCTGGCTTTAAAGGTAAAAACGACGAGATCTTTGTTAACTTGTTTATTTGACGTCCATTTGCGATTTTCTTATATTTTCGTTCGTTTGGAAGAAGGAAATGCGGTGAAGCGAACGTAACATATCTCTGTTTTTAAAGAGCGCTTTTCTTGAGAAAGCATGACGAACAGTTCGTAATGTAGAGCTATTGTTTTTACTGTGGGATCGAATCGTAAGCTCCTTGCGGTAAATTGATACAGGTATATAGAGAAGAGCTTTGGTGGAAATCACTGCTAGATCATTAATTCAAATTATTCAGTAAATTCCCCGCAGTGTCGAGTGGATTCCATCATTTACTACTATGATGCATTTTCATTAGGGAATATATACTTCGGATTAAAATTAATGATTACTTCCATTCCCCTAGTTCTGTTCCAAAGTTATCACTCATATTCTGGTAATAATGAGTACTTGAATGTATCTAATCTTTCTGTTATTATTACACATACATTTGGCGAACTGCTGTTTAAATCCGTTACATATTTTTCCGCAAGAAAGTCGGAAAAGTCGAAGAAAACCTCGAAATCCCAGACGGAAATATATATAACTCTCATCTTAAATTTCCGAGACAGGCTCGGCTGCAGAATCAATACAGATAAAACTCGCGAGTAAGATTTTCAAAGTACTTGAAAAATAAACCACGATATGAATCGATTCACCTCCTAGTTCGAGATTGGCTATCTCTCACTCTCAGTTTCGCCGATAAGAAACAAGGCATCTTCGCATAGTTCTATGGAAACAATTCTAAAGTACAGTATAAGTTTCTCGCGGTTATATAGTGAAGTTCGCACCTCTAATTACGCAAGTTTCAAGATTTTAGATGAAATTTGTTTCAAAAGTAGCGGTGCCTAAAAATCACGAAGCGCATAATATATCTGATATCTGGACGTCGATGATGCCGCACCGATAAATCAAAAATTAGAATTTCAAATATTACGTCTCATCCGTCTTCTCTGTGAGCCACCCATTTTCGCTTCCTATGCGAATAAATATAACCGCTTCGCGCAAAAACTTCTTTGTTCTATCTTACGCAAATGCATAAAACGTCGCAATAAATAGCTGCGTCTGGCAGGTGCGCGGTTGTACATTTTCCCTCGTTTCGGAGCTTTTTCTTCCTCGCCGGTATTATCACGTGACACGGTATCTATCCAATCGCGTATAGTACGTTTTTTCCATCCAATTCTTTTCAAATTTTAGCTCACACTTGGGGAGGATGATTTTTTCCCGTCGTCGTCGTCGTCCCTTAGATCATGAAAATTCGAAATCGAAAAAGGGAAATCAATAAGGTAGAATGAAACATGTAAATTGGTTGAGAGGAGTCTTGAATTTTCGGAATTCGGGAGACGGTTGTAAAGTATATACACTTTTCTTATAGCTACGGGGGGATGTGCCACCCTTGCATATGGAAAAATTTGAACGATGGCTGAATTCGCTTTAAATATAAAACATATCGTCGAGTCATATCCATCAAATTATGATCGAAGAAAAGTTGCTTTGTACATTATTTTTTTTTTTTTTCATTACTGTGAGCTTCGATCTTTGTGTATAGCCGAATAAATGCAAACACTTTCAACTAGCGTTGAAGCCTTTTTAGAAGTAAAAATAAATTGGTTTTCCACGTAAAACGCAAACTCACTCTCGCAGCTCATCAATCACTACTCTACACTCATAGTTTTTTTTTCAATATTTTACAGCGAAATCGCAGAATAAAGCAAAATGTATGTATTCATTTCGAAATTTGAATCGTCAAAAGCGCAAAGGGTTACGAAGATTGATAGCGAATCGAAACACTTTTGTCACGGTAATTTTCAAAAAAAGAGTTATACAAGTACGATCGAACCATAACTTTTTCGCTTTGTTTTCAAAAATAGATCAGCATTTCCTCGCAGCTCTCGAGAAAATACTCAAAAAATTTCATTCCATCTTTTCCTCTGAGCAAAGCTTCACTGGAAGGTTCAGCTCAGTACACACACTCAGACGCCACACATCAACATATCCTTCCTCTGCAACATCTCGCGACCCTCGCGTCTATTTTCCTTTCAATATATCCACGTATACGATCCGCACCCTCTCTGTTTATGGATTACTCACGCTCTCTTAACCCTAGCGCAGTGGCAGCAGATTCTCCTCAGAGCTATATGGAGAGGGAGCACAAAGTAAAAAAGCGTCGATTCTCCTCATTTCTTCGAGCTGCGCTGCGGCTGAATTATTCCGGCTGCGCCAGATGAATGAACGCCAAGTTTACCTGTGTACTTTTTTTTATATACCTCCTCTATATGCCGAACTTACTTTGGTAATGCCGGCGCTGCGGTCTTTTTTGAGGCTTTGCTTTTGTTTTACCGGAGGAGCTTTTTTTAACTAGGACGTGCGGATAATATTGCAAGTTTCTTTGAAGGTCTATGGAGTGTTCTTTGCGCTGAGTGTGTATTATATATAGGGTTTTGAATAGTTTGTGCGTGCGTAGATAGAGATACGGACTTTGTATGATTTCTTTGATTCAGCGTGTATAAGTATAATTTTTAGAAATGTAGTACAATGAAGTTTGATGATGCAGTTAAAGTATAAAATAGAATATAATTCAGTTCCCGACGATATAAACTAAAATCGTCATTTTCCTATAGGTACAACGAACGACTATTTCAGAGTCAACAATTTTTCATCCTATTACATTCCTACTTAAAGCATGGCACGTAATGTATACCACAGAACTCCCTCAATTATAGCATTACGAATACAAACTGCGTCGATAAATAACGCGATAAATCGCTCGAGGCAATTATTTTCATTACGAGTGGGGAGAGGTGCACACTGGGTTCATCTTGGCCGCAAAAAGGCTTTTAAATCGCTGGACCGCCTGACGTCGCAATTTTTAATCCTTATCTGGTGGACCGCGTGCTAACGGGCATAAATTCAAGAAAACCCCATCCTCGCAATATCCAACGCGGGTTCGTCGACCCGCGCGCGAAACTTCCGAAGCGAAATTAATTCTTTTTTACTCGTTCATATATAGGCTCGCCATCGATTCGACGAGAGAGAAAAAAAATATCCTGGACTCCGTTGTGCATGTATATACAGTATACGTATATATTTGAATTGAATTTGTTTTTAATTAAATCCCGTCGTGACGAGAGAATGCTCTCGAAAAATAAAAATGGACACAAACTGACTAAATTTTCGAATATCGTAAATTTCTAGAACAATAGAAAAAAAAATACCCGAAACTACCAATCAAAGTCATACGAAAGCACTCGAATAAACGCAATTCCAAATTCTGTTCCGTGTGCGTATATCTCTCCAAACAACGCAGCAACAACAAAAAAAAAATCGCGAACCTTCGGCACGTGCTGACCGAAGCGTATATGACTATATATAAAATACACGTTCGGCTCAAAGGATGGCTCAAGTCGTGGTGGGAGGCGGTACGTCCTCGACCAATCGTGAGTCATCGAACGACGAACCGACCAATCGTATGCCTCGTGCAATTATACGAACGACGAGGCGCGCGAAACTATACCTACACACATTTATAAGCAGCAACTATACACGTAGCATCAGCCGCGCACAGGCCATGATGAAAAAAGAGGAGTATAACAAGAGGTGAGGTCGATGCGCCATTAATTCCGATTTTCGTAATAAGTCGACTGCCAACCGTATAAAAGCACACAGCAATTTGGGACGTTAACATACAATACGATACCGATCCTTTGGGAGGGTATTATGTACGAGTTCATTATGCGCTATGCATGTATTTGCAGAGTTTTACTGTGTATTATAGAATACGCTTCGCCGTGAAGTGATATGGGAATGCGATGGCGTGTTTGATTTTAAGAGAAAAACACGCGGTATATTCAGCGAGTTTATATTGGAAGCGTGCTTTTAAGCTTTTTTATTACCGCTATACAGAGAGGGAAATCCGACGTTTCGTTTGAAAGTATATTTACCTCATCGTTGGATATATGTTATGCAATGATAACGCGGTGGATGGAATAATTTTCTATATATAACAGGGATACCCATAGCTATTATGTGAAATTTGTTTAAATCATCGTTTTGCACTGGAAAGCAGCTGCTGTTCGGAGTCATTACGAGAGTAGTAAATCAACACGCGCGCAAGTTTCACGTCTTTCCCCGTGGTAATGGCTCGCCTCGGCTGATACTACTTCAATTGAAATCTACTGCAGTCGGCTTAATTCAATATTGATCCGTTCAAACGTCTGCTATAGATATATGCGCGGTAAATTATTGGAATTAGTGAAATAAGGTTGTTTTATATAATCGAAATGAAACGGCGAATTTAAAAAAACCTTACGCTCTTTTAAAGTAATTTTATATCGTTCATTCTAAAAATCCCTTCAGTTTCGTTAAATATATAATATATAAACTATTTATAATAATACAAACTCGTATTTGTTAACCGCAACCGAAAATCATCGCGCAAACTTACCCACCCACGCAAAAGTCACTTCGAACGAATAAAAAAAAACTCCACCTCTCATACATCGTATATTGCACAGACACAGCCGCCATAGCGAATGGCGTAACAACGAGCAACAGCAGCAGCGGCAGCAGCGTATAGTCGTATAAACGCCCCAGTATAATTGATCGTTCGAATGCGCGCACGTGTAACGAAGTACTTTCGGTCGGCAGTAGCTCATGCGCACATAGCCGAGGGATAGATCGTTATACGGAGTTCTCTCGTTCACTCGTATACCAAGGTAATAGCGACACCCTCTGGACTGAGCTTCTTTAACCCCTTCGCGCTCTATATATATATAATACGCTTCGAAAATTAATGATCAAAGACTCGGTTAACGGTTACTGCACAAAGTCCGAAAGTGATTTTTTTCTCTCTCAAAGGGTTAGGTCGTAGAGGAGACTGATGAGCGGATGAGGAGGCTTTATATGCATGGGCTTTGGGAAATTTTTTTCGTAATTTTTAATGGTGTTAGGAGAGGCTGATGTATGTGTGTGTTGGGTTGTCGCTACGCGGGATTCGTATAGTTTTTATATCGATTTATTGAAGGAAATAGGATATATATTTTTTTTACCAATTATTATAGAATACAATTTTCTGCGTTATTTAATTTGAATTTATGGGATTGGACGCGCTGAATTTTCTTTTCTGAGAAATGCGCAATCGAGAATAATAATTACATCGCTTTTTCCCCGAGGCTTTTTCGATTTTTCATCAGCAAATCATATTTTACTTCTCATATATTGCTCCATAATTATACGTTATTATATAATACTTTTAGATTGTAATCAGAATATCAAGTTCCACGCTCTTCTTGTATGACTCGATGTACACAAACCGCTATTACTGCACAACACAAACTTCACTTTCCTTGCGCACAAATTTCTAAAGCTTCGCGTAAAGTCAAAGAGTTAATTACTTTTCCTTCGTGTATACCTGCTGCGAGAGCCGCAGCTATACATTCTCGTTGCATACAGACGCGCTCTCGCGCATCGGAACGTTGAAAGGGTGTTCGAGGTATACGGAGCAATAAATCGAAATAAAGTTCGCTTTGCGCTATTACCGAGCCGACTCTATATATACATATACGCCAGGTAATTTGCGTCCCAGCTTCCCTTACTCTCTGCCTCTCTCTCTCTCTCACTCTCTCTTCGTCGTTTCAATAGACGATTGCACATAGCTGCGCAGACGCCGGCTTACAGAGGATTTGACTTTGCCAGCGATCTTATTGCGTCATCGTGTGCAAGAGGAAGCTTTTGCGCGCGCGCGCGCATGAGATAGAGAGAGTGAGAGAGAAAGAGAACATATCCGGCAAATAGGAATTTGTCTCCTAGTCAGATATATCGGTAGTCGAGCTTTTTGAGCTTTTGAGTTTTTATTCGTGCTTCTAGTTCGAAACACAGAGGCTTACATGTAGTTCGGGCTAATAATTTAGAGTTCTCGGGCTTTACTTCTTTTTTTTCGAAACAATTAAGATACAGCCTGTACATACAATGGAAAACTGTGCAAGTTTTATATGAATTTTGTGAAAAAATTCAGGATATGAAGTGCGTTTACCATAAATATGCTCGGATTTATCTCTAGTGCAGAAAAGAAACTTTTTTATATGAAAATGGACTTGTACAACTTTTCCAATCAAAATTGAAACAACGGGTAATGCACTTACGATTATTAGTTAAAAATAAATAATATTTGCTAAACTGTTTGTTTTTCGTGAAAATTTATACATCAAAATTATTTATAATATATAAGTTCAAGTTTTTCTCTCGTCTGCCTTTTATGCTTTCCTGGTATTCGCAATCCCCCACAGACTTTGGTGTGACAGCATTCTTTCTTTTCCAAGAACACTTCTACCTACACCGATCGAACCCTTATACCACTGCGGACATATTTGAAGATTATTTCTTCTTTTTTGCTGGGGTTTGTCTGAAAAACAACATATCATTTTTATCTACTTAAATCAATATCTTGTACAAATTTTAACCCAATCAAGCGAATGTAAACCATCTATTATAGAAAATTTAAATTATACCATTCAGGCAAATAACTTTATGCGACACCCTTAGTATAATTAAACGCAAAATCAACGACTCCAGAGTGACTAATGAAATTTTAATGCAGCATGATTGTTCACCTTACACAATCGTGCTGAAAGGAGAGTTTGATCTTTATCTCTCCTCAACGCAATTAGGCTATCAATGATCTGACACCCTTAAAATTCTTCACCCCCGACACACATTAGCATATTCATGCGTACAGCCACTGAAGTTAATGCTTACTACCGCACTTGAGACGTCTCAATTGACTTTTATCGTACTCGAGTGCTTACTATATACATTTTTATAACCACTCAAAAATTTACGAACCACTGGCAGTAAACTTTGTGTTGTGTGCTTGTTCAAATGAAATACTCGCAGTATAGGTTAGAACGAAAACGGCACTTGATAATTTCGAAATTTGTCTCTATAAATTTTCAAGATTAGGCTGTTATAGAAAAAGCCTCTATATGCTATATTATTACAATATCGGTAACGATGAATTTGCTTTTTTATCGGTGTACGATTGTTTTTCGTGCATTAAAAAAATAAAATCTTACTTTATAAATTACTTCGTTATATATATAGGTATAATTCAAGAGCAACCCTAATGCATCTCTTAAGCGCAGTTAATTATCCAACGCCGCAAAGAAACGTGCATCAAAACAATAGCAACGCTCCGAATTCCAAGTTCGCCAGTAAAAAGCTTACTAAGTATACGTCTCTCGCGAAAACATTAAGAAACTCCGAAGAAACATCATCCATCCAACTTGAAAGCTCAGTCCAACCTATATACCTATACATACTAAATATATACCTATACCTACTGCGCACGAATTCCAGCGACTTCAAAGCTGCAGCGTTCGCGCATCGACTCCATATACCTATATATAAAGTGAAATGGGTTAAACGAGCAGTTTTTTAAGGGCATCTGACGAAGTGCACTCGTTCGAGTACTATAGAAAGAATAAAAGAAGTGTAGACGACGTGTCGAGTGAGCGCCGCCATCACGTTCTTCGCTCGTCAGACTATACTCGTCCTCGTCGTCACGGCGCTAAACATCGCGTGGCGCGACGAATAGAGGGAAAAAAATTCCAGACCCGGAGAGAGGGAGAAATAAAAAACGTCGAACTGCAATCGGAAAACGTGTATTGCGAAGAGAGAGGGAGAATTGATGTAAAAAAAATGAGATTGCAGTCGAGACAAATCCATCTCGTATTATATCGAGGTCGATGTAATGAGATGAGGAAGAAGTAATTTCTGACGTCGAACCTTGGGGAGAGTTGGGTTTTACATTTGACTCGAATAATGAGAAACCCTGCTGATATGATTTTCTTTACTTCGTTGAGGTTTATCACAGAGAAATGTGATTTAAAACAAAACGAGAGTATCATAATACGAGGAATTCGTAATATTAGATTTTATAACTCAGCAAATATATGAACATAAGAGCAAAGCGAAACGTCGAATCTTATTATATCGGATGTAGCATTACTTGTAATTCATCGTCGACCGCAGGTGAAAAGCAGCTTTCCTCTGGTTCCACAGTCGACTGCGCCATGTATAGAGAAAAGACACACGCACGAATTAATTCACACAATATGAAACTCGACGAAAAATAGTAGCCGAGCTAGAACATCGCAGGAAATCCAGCCAAGCCGACTGCAGATAAAAAAGAGAACAGCTTATTCGAAAGAGTGAATTACAATCCGCAATAAATCCCGCTGCCTCCCACGCGACTACTTACAGACGGCCGCAATTCGGATGCCAGAGTGCAGAGCCGCAGGCCAGTATTTGACTAGCGATTTGACGCAATATGTGTGTGTGTGTGTGTGTGTGTGTGTGTCGAGTCGAGGATATATTGCCTCCACGACCGCAGAGACTTGGCCATTGGCCACCGAAATTCCAGAAAAACCATAGAAAATGCCGAGTCTAGGTTTTATATATATATACATATATACTCTGTGACTGATTGAATCGAACCGGAAAGACAGTATATCTCATGAAAAAAGTTCTAGGAGTAGGTGTGCTCGTGATTCGTTGGAGCTTGATTTTAGTCGTATATACAGGATGACAGGGAAAGTGAAGAATTCGGATATGCTCGCAACAACGATAATTTTATAATGATTTTAACAACGAGTGCTCACGTGCTGTAATTATTAATTGATCGCAGCTCTTTTAGAACGAATTTAATAAAGCGCTTTTATCAAGAAAAGCTTCTTTTTATTAAATATACGCAGGTGTACAGATTCCTCAAGATATATCCGATGGATTATAACAAACGCAAGGTATTGAGCCAACTAATCGAGCGCGCACAAGTCGAATAACACACTACATTATACACGATACCAAGGCGCTTAATAGTCCGCCTCTGCTCTACCTCTCACGAGATATCAATATTATCGAACCGAGCGGTTAATCCCCATCCAGCGTTGTATATGTATATTTTACGTCGTCGCTTTAGCTTCGCACCATCAAAACCCTGTAGCCAAGAAAGAAAAAAGAACAATAACACACAGCTTCTTCCCCAAACACACACAGTAGCTGTCAGGATTTAATCACAGCGCCAGACGCAACAGCGACAAAAAGGAGGAGATAAATCAGTTTCGCAAAAAAGTCCTCACAAAAAAAAATCCACATGGGGGCCCTCGAGCTTTAAAGCTCTCTCCTTCGCCTCAAGGGTCAATTCGGTATATAGCCTATATTCTCTCCCCACCTAGAAGAAAAAGAAGAAGAAGCAGCATCATCTCGTCGACAAGAGCAGACCATGCGAGAGGAAAATCATCAGAGATTCTCTCTCTCGCGCGCGCGCACGTATATACGGCCGCAAGCTCGACCGTAGCGCGCGCGTGCGCGTCCCTCTCTCTCTCTCTCTTTCTGTTCTCTCTGATGGTCGTGTCTGCGGCTCGCTCTCGCGCGCGGCCCTGTTCAGTGAACCGGTGTACAAGCGCCGAGACGAGAGCTGCCGCTCTCTCTGTGCTGCTCACCCGCGCATTTCCCTCTCTCTCTCTCTTCCCGTTGCCTTGTTTGTGCGTGTACGTGTGTACTATAGATATATACGTATATATATCTCTCCCGCTGACTATCTATCCTCACAGTGTGCAGTGTCTCTTTGTGTGTGTGTCTGTGTGTACAGCACATACATATTACCTGGTACAGCGAGAGCTGACGACGACGTGTTGCTTGCGACAGCTGCAAGACTAGCTTATTTACGCCGTCCGCGTTTGTGTGTATGCGCGTATATATACATCTATATACGAGCCGCGTTTATGTATAGCATGTTCGAGTAGTGCGCGTCGCTGTCAAAGCGCGAGTGGCCCCCAGCAGTGAGAGAGGCGCGTCAGCTGGCCCGATACTACGCCGACATCACGTACGTATATATATATCTATATACATACACCTGTGGATACATATATGTATATATACCTGTGTATATATAGACGTGCAACTGTATAGGGTGGGACGATGGGGCTGGTACGCTTGGCTATTTGATGGGGAGAGTCTACTCTACTGGTCGAGCTTAACACGCACCATATAATACCTATACTCCTGTTGAGTCTAAACCTCGATTGTTCTCGATCCGACCTTCCGTTTCGTGCATAGGGTGCACGGTCACGAGTATAATCCTTCACTAGGTTCTATAAAAGAGAGAAATTAAAAAAAAAACCTCGAATCCACACCCCGGAACGAAGCTTCGCCCCGGATCCTATATAGGTATACTTCCACCCCCCATATATGAAATCATCGCAAGCTCACTTCACACCTCCGAAAGAGAGAGAGAGAGAGCGTGCGAGTATATAATACACGTCCGGAAAAACCCGGTCGTGAACCTCGTCGAAAGCACAGAGTCATCTCGCGCGCCGCCCTTTGATTCATTCACCCAGCTAGAGAGAGAGAATCAGCTGCCGTCGTTGGACCAGACGCTCAGAGTAGGGGGTGTGTGTATATATATATATAGAGAGAGATGTATTTACGCGGCGGCGCCGGCATCGATCGCAACGCTCCGATATATACGCTGCACGAAGTCGCGCACGTAGAGTTGAGGTTATAGTACACTAGAGCGGAGAAGAGCGCGCGCAAGTAGATACGACTTGGCAATGGTCAGACGCGAGGGATGAGAGATAGAGATAGTACCTATAGTCCGAGGATGCAGACAATTTTCTTTCTCTGTATACGAGACAGGTGAGTGTTGCGGTTCATTCACCATTTGTGTGTGACACTTTTCTGAGCAGTTTTCACCCTCTACACTGTGTATTACATATAATTGTATACTTTCTTTCTATATACCGTTTATATCAACGTATAATGACGTTCTATAACCCGCGCGGCTTGTAAAGACCGCGTTATTCTTTCATGTATATAAAGCCTATTTTTAGAACACAATATGCATGCAGTGCTCTTTCTCGTATACACTATATAGCCGCACTTGGAGTATACGTCCGCGCGAGCGCATGAATAAAACAGTTGACACATCGTTGTGTGTACATCCATCTGATAATTCGCGATGAAAAATTCACCTTCTTTTCTACCAACCGACCTGTATATAATTACGTCGAATCGCGCGATTACGCGATGAATCTCGTTTACTCGTAAAACTTTGCGCGTATCTATATGTATATGTATGAAGAAGTATATACACGTAAACATCAGGATTAGGAGCGACGACAGACGATTCGGAATATATCGAGAGACTTCGGCAATTCGCCGTGTTTGATATGTTTACGGGGAATCGCGGGATCGCGAAATATCGCCATTACCCCGGATGTAACCTAACCTCACCCGTAGCGCGCAATCCCTTCAATCTTATTACACGGGCTCGATTCTGCGCATACACCCTCCATGCGAGAGGAGCATTAACTTATGCTATTCTTTCGTTTCGATTTGCTGCAGGGAAACGGAATACGATTTTTCTTTTCTTTTCATCGCTTTGTTTTCATACTTTTACGCGAGCTTTTGTTTCGACATTGCCACTTGACTGCGCTTTTATGCCTTTGAATTATTTAGATTGCAATATTTGCTTATACCGAACGATGACTTTTAATTGCGGCGTTTAAGATGCCGGAAAAGATACCGAGAGAATATTAGTCGATATACATTCCCTATTATGTGTATATACACAGCTTGAAACGTGAGAAGAAAAGCCTTTTTCTTAATAAATGCTTCGTCAGGATCGCCTTTAATCACCCATCTATCTCGAATATCCTCTGAAACAAATATTTAATTCACGCGAAAATCGATGAACCCAAAAGAACCTCCTGAATATATACCCAATCGATGTGACGGTTAAACACACCTCCATCGATTTCAACCCAAAGAAAAAAAGGAACCGCCTACTCTCCTGTATAACTGAATTCGTCGCGTCAGCAAAAAGCCGAACAACAGTCGGAAAAAAAGCTCCTCGCGACCTGTAGAACCGGAAATTCCCTTCGGAAGCACTACGTATATATACACGGGCAGAGCAGCGTTACGTCCGATCGGCTTCGCGCGAAAACAATTTCCCCGGTCTCGCGCGATAAGGAATAAAGGAGAAAAAAATTTTTTTACCAGAGGATCGTCCTCTCGATCGAAAGGCTGAGAGGAAAAACGGCATCTTCGAAGCGGAAAGTTTACGATATAGAGGTCTTCCGTCCGAAGGTGCGCCGTTGACTCACAGAGACGTACTTTTATATATATACAGAGAGTGAGTCTATGTGTGTGCTTGCCGACGGCGGCTTTTGACTGATAGGAATCTCCCTCGTCGCAGCCGGAAAATTGCTGAGGAAGTTGATCGCTCGGCGATATGGAGGAGGTAGAGAAGTAGATCTATATAGAGGAAAAAAGAGGAGGAACCGAGCGGGAATGTGTTATATGGCTTGATGGTTTGATTGTAATCGAGACCCTTATATTCCCCATTTTTATACGCATAGGCTATATATCGTTGTTGTATGTATATGTATAATAATACACGCCTCTCTCGGTGTGTGAATTATTTTTATCTTTCGTGTGAGATTGTAAATTTCTTCTTCCTTCTTTAGTGGCGTCTGATGATGAAAATTGACTGTTTTTGATTGCGAACTGATGAGGTAAATGTTGCATAAACATAGAAGCGCGGGTGGAGAAGTCAACGGGTAAACTTGACCCAAAAATACTTGTTACCGCAGAGTAGGTTTTTACATTAAAAGTTTAAACGACCGGCAGGAAGTTTGCCGGTTTTAAGAGCCGCAAAGTTCGCGGAAACTGTAGTAATCATCCCGGCTGTATGTGTGTGTGTGTGTGTATAACTTTGTAATGGTTCATATACTGTATATAGCTTAGAACTCCTAGAAGTACCCAGCGTTATATATATAATATCTGTGCGATGTGTGCAAACGAGGGCAAAACCATTTCTTTAGCCCTCGTTCTCGCAGCGTAGATCTCTTCATAGATTTTCTTATGTACCTACCCTTATTACACAAAATTCCGCTTACATATGGCTAACAAGGTTATATACTCAGCATTTTCTATTCTAATTTCTAATTAAACTCCACATTACACAATTTCCACACGAAATCCATCAGCTAAAGTAAGCCATCAGCCCGGAAAAAATCGCAAAAATACTATGCCGTAAAACGCAGGAATCACAGCGCATATCCTCCGTAATTCTTCCACGCTCTCTCTCTCTCTCTCTCTCTCTCTCTCGCAACCCCCCCGCGGCAAAAGCTCTTCTCCCCGCGTGACCCCGTTCTTATCATCAAGCCGTCAGTCACAACCGCGGCAGGTTTCCCTTCTTTCTCTCTTTCTCTTTTTCCCCAGCGGCAAACTATACCGCAAAGAAAAACGACGACGAACAAAAATCAAAGTCTCTATATGTGTGTGTGTGTGTTTTTTTTGTCTGTCCTCTGTGTAGGTGAAGTACGCCGGAGGGAGACAGCAGAGTTGGAGCAGCGCGACATATATATGGGAAATCGTGTCCGGGGATTGATGCATCCAGGCGCTCGCAAAATCGCTTGCTCTCGACCTCGTCGCGCTAGAGCTCAGTTGCTCCGTGGAATTCATCACTGCTGCTGCTGTAGGAGAGAAGCTATAATAGTGCGGAATCGTCGACGAGCTGCTGCACTTATGGCGACGATGTTACTGTAATCAAGGAGGACGCGGTGATATCAACTCGTCGAGAGCCTCATTTTCTAAGGAAGGATCGACTAATCGGTGAGTGTTTTTATTTTTTAATTGATTTTTATAGTATTTTCCATTTTAATTAAATTCGAATATGGTGGCAAATCGCATACTGCAATCCCGAAATTCCAAGCAGTTATTATCTTTTTTTTTCCCCCCACTTTCGTTGAAGAAGAAAACGAGGTGTTGGTGACGCCCTCGTAAAGACGTCTGGAATACCATGAATATCCGAAACACAATCATAGAAATTCGAGAAATACCGCGGGTGAATGCAAATTCGTATGGATATGTAAATGCGGTGCAGCTATATAATATGCCGCAACGAAAATGTTTGCTGACGCGTGCCTCATGTTTTTCCACATGTTTGAACTCGCGCGAGCGAGCGCGAATAGCTTCGGCGAACTAGACTTTCGTAAATATACGCGCGCGCTATATAGGCGCCACGAGGTTTCGGGAGAACGACACACAACACGTTGCCTGCATTGTGTGTGTTCGAATATTTTCGTAGAACGGAATGGAGGAAAATTCGAGTATTCAAATTTATGATTTTACACCTCTGCGGCGATGATGAAATGCACCGTATGAAAATTTATCGTCATAATTATTATCAGCACGATTATACATCTAACTTTGACGTGTTGATGGATAACTTTTCTTTGTCTAACAATTTAACGAACATTATTATTTTAAATTTTAAAATTGATACCATCGTGACTGATCGTGCTGAATTACACATTATATATACGAGCTTCCTAATTCACGTATATGATATGAATTCCACGTATAACGATTTATCGTTACAAAGAAATCCGCAACAATTTCTTCATTATGTATATTGGCACCTCTGAAGACACAATTTGTAGCAATCTCCAAAGCGAATCACGACGTTCGCGCGTCCACAGAACAATGAAATAATTAGCTAAAAGACGAATCACCCTCCAGTTATATATCAGACTATATAGAGCAGCCGGCGTTGCATGCAGACATCGAGTATAGGCACGCTTATTGCACTGACAGCCTTATATCTTCATCTGTAGATCTTGGCCTCGACGTCCGGCGCATCGCGTGCAGCGCTGATGCTCGTCTGTCATTCCGAAAATTATTTTTCATTCATTAATGGCGGTATTACATCTTTGTCGGTCGTGCGGTATTCCTATGTGATCTATGTGTGCTGTGTAGTGAAAAAGTGCTTCTTTCTATTATATATATGGTTTTTGTTCGAGTGTTGAATTGTTTTGTCGCGAAGAGAGAAATTCGATTACTTCATTCTTATTTTTGTTTGCATCGATATGAGGCGTAAAAATAGCAAATCCAATTTTGAAATTCCGAACGACGAAAGCGACAGTTTGTCTTTTTTGTAATCGTAACCTTAATTCTTCGGTCAAACCATCAATTAACTTAGTCTCTCTCTCTCTCATCTGAATCGATTAATTATAGTATTATATCCTCAACTTTTCGCAACTTTCTTGAAAAACATATCTTCCCAACGAAAACTCGCTGTATATATCGACAGTATAATATTACTCGAACTGCACTGTCTACCGTAAAAATAAACTC
>UCOJ01001379.1:0-32239 GCA_900474305.1 Cecidostiba fungosa | reverse complement strand
AACGCTGGCCCTTTAAACGTTATGAGCTTCGCCGGAAAACTCTCCTAAGATAAAGTAGATTCCTAATTTTCGCGGGCTTTTCAATATTCCTACAAATTTTAAACTATTCTAACTATAACGCGGTCTCTTTTCACAATAATTAATAATTACAGTTATCGACGCCATTTCTATTCGGAATAATTTTATTTATAAATTATTTTATTTAGCGGCAAATAAAATGTAGCCCGTCCAACAACTTTTAGTTTTATAAGAAAATAAAAAATACTTGAATTCAAAATGTTCTTGATAATTATTGTATATCTGCAAACAAACATGATATCAATTAGATATGTAATTGTTTTAAAGCCACAATATGTGTATTTATTTTTATTCTCCCCTTTCAAATAGGGTTATAGGTTAAGTTTTCATAAGGTCTGTTAGTCACGACCCAGCAAAACTTGAAAAAAGTTGGCAGCACTACTGAATTCGCTACCGACTTTGTAAACGGTACCGAATTCGGCCAATTGTAGATGCAGCTTCAGTATATCTATATGTATACAATAATTTTAGTCAGAGAAATAGGCCAAGTGATAACGATAGTTGACGGACTGACCAGTTTAGTTGGTTATCAAGGAAATAGAAGTGAATAAAGATCTTGAACATAAATATTATTTAGAATTATGCATACAAATATAAATGAATGAATAAGCTGAATTTATGTTTATTTATGTTATTACCTAAATAATTCACTCAGAACTTGGTATAACAAGAGTGTTTTTGCTCTATTTCTTACTGTATGTAGGTTACATTTTCTCCCTCACTCTCTCTCCGAGATGCGGTATAGAGTTGCGAGGTATTACGGAGTTTGTCACCGAGGTGGTGCCGACGAATCTATTCGGTTGTTACAGCTGTCGAAACTATGAAATTCAATGCAGCAAATTTGCATGCTAATCCGTGAAGCGTAAAGCCATGTACCGAGTGTCGGGATGTGTCTAAGTTCTAATTCAATGAAGACAGCGGCGCTGCCACCGTAACCATAACTTGGTTAACTAGCGCTACTAATGACTTTACTAACATAGGTTCAATCGATCACGTAGGTCTTTGTACGTATATTTTTGTTCTTTCATATTTTCACCATCCACGTATTTTAGATAAGTAAAAATATTACTTTTTAAAAAACTACCGACTTTTTAACGTAGAGTCAATGCAAAGTAGTGTAAAATTGGTACCTTTTTCAGTACACGCTATTTAAAGAGAATTAATTTGCACGCTCTACTAAAAGAGTTGCTTATTGCCAGAACGATTTCCTTTGGTATCTGCTATTTTACCTCCTTTGATCTTTGCTGTCCTTGCTTAATCATTAAAAGCTTTTCATTTAGTCTCTTTCTTTCTCACTTCTGCCAAGCGTCGTTATATTTTCAAAAGCGTCAAAGAATATCGATACAGCAGCGAGCATCTCTCAATGTGATAGTAGACGATGTAGCTTCAATGTTATTAGGTTTAAAGAACTAATGGGTGCACAGAGCCCGGTGCTCCAATGATCGTTTACGTTATCAATCTTGCGTACTTCAATTCGTTAGTGATTTCCTTTAAGCGTAATTAATTAAAAAATTTAATTAATATATTCAAATTTGATTCTCAATGCCAACTCCAAGTTCTTATATTTTCAATATAGAGGAGGTTTGGGGCTATTTCGTTAAGATTTTTTCCAGGATTTTTTATTTAGCCCCCTGACAATCATTAATCGCGTCATTGTACAATCATCAAGTTAAGTGACAAAAAAATAACTGAAAAAAAATTGTTATGGGCGCTTTTACAGCGAAAATATTGAACTCTACTCAATTGTAAAAAATGTCGGTTTTTACGAAATTGCCAAAACTTCGGGGTAAATTCGTATACAAAATACTATATAATACATGCTTCATGTCTGGAGATGTAATCAAAAAATGAGCTTCAATATGAAAAAAAAGGTTAAAAATAGTTACATAGGTAAATAGTTGTTTATATTTGAAAAAAGCACAAAAAATCAAGAAAATGGGGGAAATTACTTGATCGCGAATTAGTCCGAAGATTAATTTTTATGATTTTTTCAAACGTAGACAACTTTTTATCTAAATAACTATTTTTAACGATTTTTGATTCAAATTGAAACTCTTTTTCCGTACTTTGATCCTACAATAATTATTTTCTTTAATAAAATGAAAATATCTAATACCCCATTGATGCAATAGTGAATAAGCCTCTATATTTGTAATTATTATTGTATTATATAATAGGGGGGTTTTCAAGTTTAATTAAATATATTAGTTATACGTGACACGGAGTGCACGAAAAATGATATTTCGGGGTTGATCGAAGGTCCAAAGAATTTTCGATTCTTCAGCTTTTATTGTTGTCAGGGGAGATGAGTTGATAAAAGAATAAACAGTTCCTTTGTCTTTTTCGCGTCTTTGATCAGATTGAACTAAGCTTGCAGACAGACAAGACCTCTTGAGTTTTAAATTAAAATAAAAACGACGAGTATTTCCTTTTACACCCATATAAAATACATGTATAACGAATTGGCAACAAACGAGTAAAATCGCACGATTGTAGGTATATAACCTCAAACTAAACGTTTGGAGGTCTATTAGGCGTCGAAATTTTCGCCTTGAAGAGCACTATGAACGGATCCTTATCTGCGAAATCTCATCGTAGGCGCATGACTTACACACGAACTTTCACGTAACCCCAAAGTTATGAAATGGGGCTCGAACATCACGAAGTGTCCCTTACAAATTCATATCGTCAAATTATTTGATGAAAGCTGTGCACAAAAGTTCATTCCTATCTATAGATTGAATATACCATATACCGGCGTCGGAGGATTACGAAATATGAAATAGTCGCTTTCGGATCGGGTGGTAATTTACACGAGATTGGATTGTCCAAGTTTTTTCCTCCCAGGTGCGTCCTATAATTGTATACTAATGAAACAATTTTGTTGATTATCGATTCAAAATTAGCTGATTATCAGCTAATAATCATCTGACCTTTTTCGGTAGGGGAGAATTCGCAATATCCAATGTAAGATGTGTAAACTGTAAATAGAGGAAATTTCAAATGATAAAAAAAAATAGTCGAGAATAGTTACTAGCATAATGAATATCAAGCTGAAACTCGTAATCGCATTATATTTCCTCGCTGCAGCGATAATGGAACTTCAGTGCGAACGGAGTTTTCGAGCAAGTTAGCTTGCCTACGCGCGCACGAGCATCAGGCGAGTGGTCGTGTGCTGCTCTGTGCAGACTCTGCGAAATTAATATCGACGCGCGATTAATTACCCTGTCAAGCCTGCTGCGTTATTCCGATTTTGTGCCGCGCATCAAGTGCAGCATCACGAGATGATAGGACGTGTGGAGAGTGGAAGAGAAGCAGGGAAGAGAGGAGAGAGAGAGAGAGGAGAGGATAAAACGGACGTGTGCCACACATAAACGAGGGACTGAGCGGTCGGTTCACTTAGGCGCGCGCCGCTCTGTCATGCCACATATTCAGATCGAGCGAGGCGACGCAACGGGCATAGCGGTCACACGCGCGCATATACTGCCAGCACTGCAGCAACGATGGACATGCAGAAATTAGCGTGCCTGCGCATGCACGTGCTAATGTACACGTGTAATCCGACAAACGAGAGTAGGCGCCGTGCTCGCAAGCGTTATACATATATAGAACATAGCTAGAGAGCAACGCGAGAGCGATTCTCGGCAATAAAGGCGGCAGAGCTCTCGCGCGGTAGTTTAAAGTGCCGCGCGAGCACTAAATTGTTTTGGCCGTTACACTGCTGGACAGTATTATCGCCTCATCAGGATTACGAGAGAGTGCGCGCTTCGGGGCAAGAGTGCCTGTATTCTGCGTCTATTTATGCGCCTCTATGGCCATGCAGTATATATAGCATATAGCGCGGGCGTCGCGTCTTTATTGTTTTCGAGGCTCACCGCCCGCAAGCCGGATCATCCAGCTTCGGGGCGTGAGCTGTATTCGAATGACCGAATCTATATGCAGTATGGCGGCCTATATATGCGTTATATATGTATTTGTTTGGGACGTTTGGGAGGAGGTTGCGATAGCTGCTGTGGCTATACGCGACGCAGAGAGTCAGCTGAGACCGCGATGTGTCCAGTTATCTCTTGTCACCGCAATTAATCTGCCAGCCAAGTTTAGTGAGTACTAATAAAGACACGCTTGCCTGCACTCGACGGTATTGATCTGATAGATGTCGTTGCGCTGCATTCTCTGCTTCCCTGATGCTATTCATATCGATCCGAATGTTTTAGAATTAAATCTAAGTAGGTGATTTCCTACTAGTCGTTTCTATCAAATAATCACTGCTAATGTAATTATGCGAATTGTCTTTTGTCGATACATTTCTAACGATTCTAAGGATTAAATAATTGAATTGTTTGCTCATTTGTAAGTGCATATTGAAAGTAGAGCTTGCATCGAGTGATATATGAACAATACAAAATTTAAGATATAAGCAAAAGAGATAGAGATGTTAATCTTCGTATAAAACATGCGTCTCCCAATTTTTTGGCGATATATCTTTGAACAACATTTAAATGTCTTCTTGTTTATTCGCGTATTATTTTAATACATAATAAATCATATTTTGGAAATATATCGAGACCATATTAATGACTGTCTGTTTGTTTCAAAATCTTCAAAGGACCAATAAAAGTAAATTTGTTAAGGTAAAGCTGTAGCAATCGCAAGATCACACAACATAATATATAAAGAAGATCAAATGCGATTCTTCTCGATTGAACTCTGAAACATGTAATACGTATATACTCATTGGCCATTCTCAGAATTCCGCTTTTTTTCTCTGCCTAATCTCATCGTCTGGGAAGTAGAAATAAATTTTTCAAAACTTCGCAATCCCAAGACGATAGAGTAATGTTATACACGGGAACTGAGAACGATAGAAAGAACGCACGCATAAGAAAGCAGAAGATTTGATGCTTACGCATCAGGAAAGTCGCCCCACGCACATTCCTATACGCATATATTTCATCCCAACCAATCTGCTTTTTTCTCTGGCCCTTCGAACGTTCGTTCTATTTATTCGTTTTCTCATGTTTTATTGAATAGTCTTACGCACATTTATACGCTTATTACGAGTTTGTCACATCATTGATGTCAGAAGTTGCTCTAAATACAATAATTAAAGCGCTAGAGTCTCATACATTTTACTTCCTTCTAGAGACATTTTTGTAATAGTAAAATTTTCTATTTAGTTAACACTATAATCACAATTAGGATTAACCTTACTAATGTTATTAATATTATACTGAAATAATAAATTAATTTGGTGAGAGCTGCGTGCTAAAGCATTAATAAAATTATTTTTTATCATATTATATTATTATATTAGAGTATTGAGGGGCATAAAATGATAAAAAATAATTTTATTAATGCTTTAGCACGCAGCTCTCACCAAATTAATTTATTATTTCAGTATAAAATATTTCCCCATAAATTATATGCGTTATAAAATTTAAAATTGATTGGAAAATCGTAAAATTATTTATTATTTCATATTTTAAGATACGCAGTACTTGTTAATTTTTCAGTGACTGTATGTCCATTTTTATTATAGATTAGTATTTTCACTAAATAAAAAAAGAAGGTAGCAAAATAGCTATTGGGTACGCTATAATAACCTCATCTCCAAATATATATCTCATAAACAAATAAAAGAGCTCTAAATTTTGCTTAAAGTGTTAATCAAAATTTGATTGGCGCACCCCGTATAAGAGATTGAACATATGTTTTTGAACAATGTTCATAAAAACAATCATATGTAATATATTTGAACCATAATGATATATATTTACACATACACATTCCCACACGCACACAGAAACATGGTGAAGAATAACTGTATATTTGAATGCCAAAAACATTTAAAAACAAATTTTATTTTACAAAGCTTGTTTGCTATAGCAGGAAGTAGAATGATTTGGTCTCGATCGGTGTACTATATATCAATAGTACTGATGTAAAAGCGTACTAAATGGTACAGATATTCATATTTGTATTTCTCTAATCTTAGCGAAGCATAAGGGTGCATTATAAAATCTGCAAAGTATGCAGAAAAAGTGACATGCGCAAAAGGGAGAGAAATGCTGGAGGGAAAACGAGCAGTGGAATTCCATATATAAAATAAACATCTTTATGTAGGTAAAAAAGGGTGACGTGTGCTGAATGTAAAATTGTCTTTGGATCCCTAAGGCTCGGAGCAGGGACGCACGATGTCGCGCTCAGACTATGTTGATTCTACAATAATGCCCGGAGCTTATTCCGCGCGTCACTTTTCATAGTCCGTGACGTGATTGAGAAAAGCGCGTCAAGCTCAGAATTTCCTCGACCTCGCGACGTCGGAGAAGGAGTTGGAGCAGTGAGACGGATATAGAAGGAGGGAGGCTATAGTAGAAAGGACGGAGGAAGTGGACCAACAAGTTTGTGTGGAAACGATCTCGATGGACTCGAATGAAAAGAAAGATGGCTTTCTTGCGCCAGAAAGTTTGTCAGCCCGAAGAGTTGGATGCAGCTTCTTACGTCACTACGCCAGACGTATCCATTGAAAGCTTTTTTCTCTCTCATCGCTCCACCCAAGTCCCCAGTCTCGTTGATGCAGACGGATCGACTTATCGCCCGAGTTGAATTCCAGCGCAGCTAGGAACCAAGCGAGTGAGCACTGAATACCGGGGGTTCGGCAGCGCTTTGCAAAACAAAGATTATAGAGTCGAGCAGTAGCAGAGGGCCTATTTTCTGAGCCGTTGGGTAACGCCCAGCAGGTGTAGCAGCTATATGCTGTGCAGAAGTTGGAGCTATTCTACATACAGCAGCTCTCGATTTCTACACTTCTAAAGGCTTTGGCCAGGAACGGAAAGTCATTCATGCGTTTTCCGAAAACGCTCAAGCACGGAACGGGACACACCCACACATTCACACGCGCAAGGTCTCCTGGATCGTAAAAATGCAAAGCAACACTCGCAAACAAAATCCGTCGATGGATGTGAAACTCATGAAAGTTTCACGCTGCCAGAGAAAGAAGACTGGAACTCGAATGGAGAGAAGGGAAAAGAAAAGAGCTCGCTAGCTGGAGAAAAACACAAAGCTTTGCAACGTACATAAAGAGAAGCCTCCGGCATATACCATAACACTGCGCGAAAATTAACTCAAGTGTGCCTTAACTTTCCACAAACGTGTATTAGTTGGTCAAACAAATAGCTAATATTTTCTAAGAATTTTTTTATGTCGATGACTCATCTTAGTGTCCAGCAAGATGCTCTGGCATTCACTGCCGCACAGTGATTAATCATCTTTCATCCCTTATAAGGAAAGTATCGAGTTTTGCAAAGTTTTGAGAGGTGTTTTTTGTTACCAAAAATGAAAGAAACAACATGTAATTTGTTCTTATAGGCTAAATTTAAATCAAGAGGTACAGCTAATTTGAGTAATCTGCAAAACAACAGAATTTCTTTGAACGCGTGTAGCTTATTGCTACAATAAATTCTAAGCAATACTGCTATAAACAAAATTGAAGACGAGAAATTTCCTATCGATTATTAAAGTGGTTCTAAAAGATAAAAGATATAAAATGTTATCCTTTTTTTATATTCAGGCACAGACAGAATCGTTAGTTATTTTATATGCATTTATTGATGCGACAGTAGAGATACTTAACAAATGCGCAGTAAATTTCAATCTATACAAATTATTTCATTTATAATTTTTTGAATTAATAAGTGTCAATGAAAATCTATAATCACGCATCAAAAAGGGTTTATATCAAACTTTGACGAAAGAAGGGCATTATTTCCATAGAATATTAACATATTTCATTTCAAAGAAAAATATAGAAATATATTCAATAGTACTAGCTTTAAACATATCAATCGAATCTTATTTATATAATTACAATTCACGTTACAGCTAGAAACCTCCCCCCTCTCTTTCTCTCTCTAATCTGACAAGGTCCTTTGAGTAAGTTAAAGGTTCTTTTCATCGGTGTAGACGCAGAAGAGGCAGGTCTCTTTTTCATTCTTCCCCCTTCCCTATCTCTTTGTCTCTGTCTTTCTGTTGAGGGCGCGAAGCCCGCGCAAAGTCCGATTCTTATCGATTCCTATCCTCGGCAGAGTTCTAACCGCGATAGCTTGTTGCCCTCCATTCTCCATCCTTCCATATCGTTCTGTCTTCCACAGGAGATCTTTTAATGGCTCCGACCCAACAGTCTGCCAGTGCCAGTGTCGTCTTATTTCTCTGCGCGTTAATTTTTCTCCGCTGAGCTTTACGTACTTGGTTAGCGCTTTTTCTTTTACCTTGCGTTAAGATTACATCGACTGACTTATCCCGATGTATCGAGACTTAATTTTCCAAGGGGAGTTCGGCATGAGGACCGAGGCACGTACATAATACCCTCGAAGTGGCTAAAAAGACAGTGTGTCAAGGGAGGAATTGACAAAAGACTGCTCTACTGCGAAGCCATTTGCATAATTATCGAGATTGTTTGATGGAAAAAGCTCGTTGTCGTATTGATTTCTTGGCGCGTATCGAGCATGGATTTCTCAAGGGGCCAAACTTTTCAAAACTTTCGCTTTTACTTTGTTGTTTTTAGTTTTTAACAACCACGAACCTTTAAAGACGCTTCTGCTTTCGAAACTGCTTTGGACTTTATTCATTATAACAGTGATAAGATTAAGTTTGGAAATTCTTCATATTTTTCTTTGAAAGATGCTAAAGTTAATTAGAGACTTCCAACTTGAAACTTTGTTCGATAAACACTTTGCACAGCTCGGGTGATCTGATACTACACGATACGTAAATATCGGTATTCTGTATCGGTATCAGGTTGAAAAGTTAATCGTAAAATTTTAAAAAAGTAAAAACTTTTCCAGACGAGTGAAATTTGAAAAACCGTACCTACGTTATGAATTTCGAAACATATTTCTCCTTTATAGCACTGTATAAAAATTTGATGCTCGTTTCGAATATTAAACCAATACTGCCTGTGCACAACTCAATACTGGTAGAGCGCCACGTAGCTATAAATTTAATCAGATTAGCAATAGAGATTTGCTGATTATAGTGAATGAGAGCTCAGTCTAATCCGATGGAAACTGACTTCATTTTCATTATAAGCTTCGCCAAATTCTCATACGCTCTGAATTATTCCGATGCTTTATACCCCCTGATTATGTCGAGTCAATTTGACATCACTTGGATTCGATTGAAGTTTGAATAAAAAAAAAAAGAAGTAAAGTAAAGTAGGAATTTCCCGCGAGAGAACGTAAATTACTACGAAGAGGGTATCATCGATGTCAGTCATCCGAAAAATGGGAAAAAATCCGCGCGCGTCGGGATCCAAGCCCACAGTTGCTTTGAAGACGAACTGCTGTGAGCCGTGCGCGCTTGGTTGTCGACCCAGTTTCCTTCGTGCATAAGTTATGCGTGAAATTTACGCCGAGGATACGGAAAGGGAAGGTGCCGGTGGAGGCGGAGGCCTCCAGAAGGAAGAGCCAGATTTAGTTCTCTATCGGTTGAATGGATGGATTCGGGTGTCGCGCTCGCGCGCGCGAGCGAGCTCTGACGGTGGGGTGGGCAATGGTGGCAAAGCCTCTAACGTAATAATTCCATGTTAATCACACGATTTCCCGCTCGCGACGGATCCTATCTGGATCCTCGAATCCGGAAGACTTACGCGCTATCGTCGTTCTACGTCGTTTCGCAGTGATTTACAGCGCGGGAACTCGCAACCACCAGCGGCGAAGCCGCCACTGACGCTGGGTTAAAGTCCACGCCGCGCGTTCGAAATTGCCTGCAGCTCCTATATACGCGCGCATTCGGGGACACTTTCCCCCGTCCCAAAATTATCGCCGCTTCGCTCTCTCTCTGCAGCTGAAAATAGCCGCCGATATATCCGCGCGCTGATGCTGCTCTGCTACCGCCCCCACCTTCCCTTCTCTCTCTGTCTATCTCTTTATATAGTATGTACATGTATATGTCTCCATTGGTTATATCTGTGCTGCGAATGCTATTACTGTATATATAGCGTGCGAAACTCTCTGCTGATGCTGCTGAAAATATAATTTTCCCCGTTTAATCCCGCCGTGGCTTTCGTCCCTCGTACATATTCACAGGCTCTCTTCCGTCCTCCGATTTTCATCGAACACTGCCGCTATTACTATTGCTCGATACTCTTGACACGGTATATGTATATACACTTGCTTCTGTATGAGCTTTTCGTTTTAGTTTCTTATCGGAATTAAAAGCTCCAATTTCAAAGGGAAAAACGAAGAAGACGTCACTTCGTTTGTTATTCGATTTAATAGCGTAAAAGAAGATATAAGATGAAATTCCATAGCTCTCTTGCACCTAAATACGCATAAATATATAAGCAGAATTTTTTAAGATTTATTCTAAATCATGTCAGGATACCTGATTGTCGATCTTGTCGATATCAAATTTATTTTTTAAGGAAATTATACAATTTACTCGAAATATATATTTTTCCTATTTTGAAAAATTTAATAGTTTTTCCGTATAGTCTGACGTGAGTGTATTTGAAGGGGGTTCTGCTTTTCGCCAAGAGGTCAGAAAACTTTTCCAGACGAGTACATCCAGTAAAGAAGTTAGAGAATTTATCGTGATCAGAAAGAATTAATAATAAGCTTCACAGCGAATCTGTCAAGCTGCAACTTTTTCACATTAACCTCAGTCAATTTTACCTTTTGATTAAGTTTATCAATTTTAATATTCCTCCTGTTCTCTAGAATCTCTATATTAATATCTTTGTAATAATCGTATACTGTGTAATAACGACGAAGACGCTGCTCATCGTAATGCCAATAACAATAATAATATAAAATAGAGATAAGAAGCAATAAGTGTTAAATAGAAGAATAGCAAACCCTTATAGAATACACAGTGTTATTGCGGTACTTTATACGGTTCTTGATCAACGCGAAGCCATCGTCCCGGTTCTCTTTCATTACGTCTCGGTCGAAGCATTTAATCTTATGGCGTTCTTCGAAGTCTCCCACGGTGGGATTACGAGGAGCAGAGCAGAGCAGAGCAGAGAGCAGGGAGAGCAGGCAGAGGAATCCTGACCTCTGCGTACCTATAACATTGTGAATCGACTATGGAGAACGAGTGAGCAGCGGAAAGTATAACCTTCGGAATTGGAGGTAAATTAATGATCGAGCGGGGAGTCGAATTGCGCGCGCGAGGAAGCTCCTGTAGTAATTACTGATCCTCTCCGCTCTCACTCTCACTCCCTTTCTCTCTCCCTCTCTCTCTTTCTCACGCGAGCGCCGCTTACGGGCGCCGATGGGGTAAGGAATTTACCCAGACTTCCCTGTAATTTCTCGTTCATCCTTTGGCAAACTTGGCGCACTGGCAGCGGCGTGCTTAAGGTTACTTGCGTATATACCTAGGTATATGAGAGAAAGAGAGGAAGATCTAGAGGACGAGCGAGAGAGAAAGGGAAGGCTGAGCAAGAGTTTTGAGATGGGCGAGCGCGAGCGAGTAGTGGTGCGCGGAGGCGCAAGCGCATGCATAAGCTCAGGAGCCCGAAGGACTGTGTGTGTGTGAGAGAGAGAGATAGTAATGGAGGATGGGGTTAACGGGTGGCGACGTCGGTAATGGTACTTGCGGAAGAACAAGTTCCTACTTCTAAGACACGTGTCAGTGAGTTATCGGCCCTGCGACCGACGTCATATGCAACTAGGCCGCGCCGTCGCCAGCTCCTCTGAGAAATCGCACAAGCCTAAGCGTGAATGAAGTGATAATCCAGCGCGATGTGTCGACTGCACGAGGCCAATCTGTCATGCCAAACAATGCGGTGTTTGATAAGACAATACGCAAATTTTTCTCTGACAACTTTTTACTGTTTACCATCAGTACTATTCGTAACAAAACACGATTTGCGCTATTTTTTGCGTCAACTAATTTTCTCAGCTTGATTCAAGCAAACTGCAATAAATTCGTATTACGGCATTAATAGCTTGATCTGGCTGACCACAAACTTACCTTTACTACTGCGCGTACAGATGCATCGTAATATATTTAATAACGTCAAATGTCCGCGTCTTTTACAATCAATTTGATATACATAAAGGTTAGCATTATTGTAGGATAGGAAGAGGCAATGGAGATCACTTAAGCGGGCTTCTTGCCAAATGGGAGCAAATAATCGGATTTACAACTTCCCGATGCCAATCGATAAAAGTGCGGGGAAAAAAGTTTTTATCCGCATTTTACTGTGCTACAGATAAAACGCGGTCAGATTCACAATGAAATACAGGTGTTTGTATATCAAGCTCTCACGTTAAATATAAGATAAGGGATATTCAATAACACTAAATAATTACACTTATACACTATATTTGACTTTTCATCTTTACCATTCGGTGCAAACAAATTTCGGTGTTTAGAATGAGAAAGCTGATGTAATCGATTTAATTAAACAAGATCGTGAATATATGCTATATAATTATCAGTTATTACGAATAATTGCTAAAATGCAAGAGGATATAATGTAAACTCAAAGTTCTACGAAATGTTTCATCAAATGCGCAGTAATTATGTGATTCTGATGATTGCGAGTGTAAAGGATCGTCGAGGTTCTTGTTATTAAGTAATTAACGTGATAATTCAACATTCGCTGCGAAGTAGAGGTTTCCCGTAATATAGCAAGCAATCTGCTGGACGCTTGGGAACGAGAGTGCCGAGAGAGTATAAGAAAATTCAGGGGAAAGAGAATGGATGCAGAAATGGAATGGTATATAGTATATAGAGTTGCCGGAGGCAAGAGGTCATGGAAATTTAATACGTGTCCGGGCCGACGTATATCAGCGCGATCGATCAAAGTCAAAGGTCGATTGGGAGCTGCCACTCTTGACTGCAGGCTCCGCACCGACGGTGCGCGTCGTCATCGTTGCCAGCTGCGCGAAATGGAAGCGTCCGCCCGCTTTTATTTATCCGTGCCTCAGACGAAGCGGGTCTAAAAAAAAAACGCCGCATAATCGATTTTCCAGCGCTCAGCCTTGCGCCTCCCGCAACTTTCCTGATAATTCAGCAATTAATTCAAAGTTCCACGGGAGCTTCCGCACACGACGCGACGACCCCCGCATACGGGACAGACTGCTCTATAATCTCAGCGCGTATACCGAAAGAACAAACTTTCTCTCGCAGCTATAACAAACTAGCGAGGCTTCGCTTCTAATAACGACCAAATGATTTAACTGATTAGAGCGTGTTACGTATCCGATTGTTATCGCGCGAGAAAGTCGATCGGCGCCGATCCTCTCTCAGCACGTCAGATCTCGCAGACGTATATATATATACAGCGAGCTGAGAGTAGTCGCGCGCGCGTCGCATTTTCCTTAATAATAGGCCAGAGCCTGCGAAGCTCAGAGGGTGAGGCGCCTTTATGACCCGGCCATTCTCGTAAATATAGTGCGCGGAGCGGAGCCGGTCGCGTCGCTATATACCTAGTATACACAAGATATACCAAGTCGGTGGAGTGAGAGGATATGGGAGGAGGACCGAGCGGCGCAGTGTCTTTTTATCGAAGGGCTTTCGCATTCTAACGCAGCCACGTGCATTAGCCGTATGCGGGCGGCTCACGCGGCCGACATAAACCTGGCTATGCACTATCTGGCAGTATAGCCCGCTTCTCTCGAATAAAGTCGCTCTGCAGCAGCAGCAGCAGCTCCGGCGGGGAAAGTGCTTCCCTAAATCTGGCCTAAATCTCGCGATTCTGATCTAAATCGAGGAATGAGCGAGCGATAAAAGCCAACATAACGAGGGCGTGAGAATGCCTCTCTCGGCCCGGCTGCTGCTCTCTTTCTCGCTGGAGCGTGCATGCAGTGTATATAAGCCCCGGCGGCGGCGGGTGAAAAGGCGCAGAATGCGCGAGGGGGAGGGGCCGCGCGAACGATTCGAAGTACATTTATCTTGTTGCTAGGGCATGCCACGTCGAAGTGTACAGTTTCTGCCAAGTTCCTCCCCCGCCTGACGCTGCCTACTTCGCTTCCTTCCAGCGGTGATGCTAGCTAGCTCTCGACCTTTACCGGCTTCCGCTCTCACGCCGCTGATGGAATACGTGCGTGGACTACACCTTTGCTTTTCTTATTATTCCAGCTTTCTTCGACTCGCGTTTCTATACGTGCGGCATCCGGCAAGCTGCCACTTTTCTCTGTAGCAAACTTCCGCCGCCGGCCGTCTATACTACTCGCCGTCACCACCAGCAAGCCGCAGCTGCAACGGCATACATATATAGCTGTACAGCCCGCGTGTATACAGTAGAGCGCCGCGCGATGACAAGCGACAAAAAAAGAGGTATGTTTATTTCTCAGACGCTTCAGTGCGCGAAATTCTTTTGGTTTCGAAGCTTCTGTAGGTATTATCGCTTTAGCGAGCTCCCCAAAACCGTCGATTTATACAACTATGCAAATTCCTTCACTGGAATTTTCAAAGCTCGCGCTGCAGCGATTAAGGAAATTTGCGTTCCTCTACTGTCGAAACATTTAATCATCGCTATAACTTTGCTACGAAAGTAAACTGCTAAAATGCATTTTATATACTTCTTCCTCGAAATTCATTATTCACTTTAAGTTTTCATTTTGCTCGTGCCTTAAAAAGGCTATAGCATTACTGTACTGTGCCTCAAGAAATTTTTTTTCAATTTTATGCACTACTGATGTTTAAGTTCTATTTTAAACAGACACTATTTCTACTTTTACATTGATAAAGAAATATGGTATATTGGGTCATATCGTAAGAACACGTTTAATAAAATTAATGTTAACCAGCTGAATTAGAATGAGTTTTAGTAGAACTTGAACAACGACAACAGTTAAGGCGTTCACAGTCATATACCTATACTTTTTAATTTCAGAAATGTTTACTTTGTCAATATTGAAACCAAACATATTGAAATAACATTGTATTATTTCCATGTATTCTTGCATGTGTACGGCATTATTTGTAAACAAACTAAACGTTTATAGCGAAATTCAAAATGAAAAACCAATTTCTTATGCGGACGGTATACGCCGTCTGAGCAAATACGGACTTGATCTACTTAAAAAATAACTGTAAGTAAGGCCAAAATAATTAATTCTAATCGCTTACTTAAAATGGTTTAAAAAATTATTCCGAGAAATTCCAGTCACAAAATATGAACGCCACGCAAAGGACGAAAATAAAACTAAAGACAGAGTCTTATATCAATATATATAAAAAAGAACTGTGTATAGGGGAATGGGTGCAGAAGATATACGCAGATGTAAGTGGCGATAAATTTTTGGCATTAAATCTCCTCGACCAAGCCCGGGACTAGAGCTGCGGGCTGCGGGCAAGAAATCAGGTCTGCGGCACAGCCCTGAGATTTGTTATCGTAACACCAGCGACTGCGTTGTTTGCCAAACAAATCCCATGTCGTGCGCTCGTACGATATAGCTGCACCTCTAGCCAGGAGCGCAATAGCATCAGTTTCACACCCCTTGGAATAACAAAAGGCGCGCGCGAACGCGGATGGGTGCAAGCTTCCGGTGGGGCGCGGCCGGTCAACAGCATCGATATAAGTTCTATACGGAATTGAACGAGAGGTTTTGGCTGCGACGACGCCGAGGGAGGCGGAAGATAGCCGCTCGAAGGAGGCGAAAGGAGAAAGAGAGAGAAGCAACGCTCAGCCAAGCAGTGCACGGCCGCGTCTCGCCACTTAAATCCTTCCGGCAAGCAACCCATATTACCGCGCGCGCGATAAATCACCTAAGATTCTAAGAAAATTTACGCGCGCGACCCCGATCTCTCAGCGAGTCGGCAGTACTGCAGAGGCGCACTGGGGGGACCCCGGCCGGCCACTGCCGCGCCCGGCAAAAACCGAGGGTCGGGAATGCGAAACGGCTCTCTGCAAATTTAGAGTCCGATCGTGGTCCCCCGCGCACATTTGAATTTACGAAATACGAACCACGATTTCCTCTTTGAGATCTTTCCAGAGCCGGCGGCGCCAGCGCGGTTTTTCATAAAAAATATACCTATATTTCGCGTTGTTATATATTATTTACAGCGGGGAACCGGCATATTATTTATGGCACCCGCTTACAGTCTGTTTAACGTTTTTTTTTATCGTTTACGCAAAAATTATCGATTATTGCCAATCCTTCAAGACTGCACGGACATTATTATTATTATGGTTATCTACATCACTATCAGCGTATACTCAATATAAATTTTTATACCTGAATCTTCTTCGAGAATATTAGTTTTAAAGAGAATTTACAAAGTATCAAGGTAAATGGAAAGTCAGAATGCATATACATTCAAACTTTCGATCAAAATACACGATTGGTTCATCAAAAGTATAGGAATAAGTAGTTCATGATTGTTGCTGTAAAATTGGCTTACTCTGGCCAAGGCATTTCTTGTCTGGTAAGGAAAATTAATTAATTTCGAATCAGTCCAGATCGTAACAGCATCGTAAGCTGCCTTGGCTCTTCTTTGCGTTCAAGTACGCATCGCACGCTGGTTTTGGCTCTCGTCCAAAGCACACTTGCTGACTGCCTTGTGAACTCAAAGGAGGTTGCTCCTCCAAGAACACAGCAAGGTATCTTCAACATTATTGGCCTACAATATTTGATGTGGCATAAACAAAGCTCTATATTGTGGATGTGTACGCTATTATTTAAATTCATATTATGTTTAATGCAGATTTAATTTCATTATTACACCGTAGATCATGGATGCTTTTTAATAATGTTCTGCAATAACTTTTGATACCAATAAATTCAAAATAGAATTAATTATTTCTTTCGTCCTTTATTTGTATGTGCATGACGCTTTGTATGTGGAAGTCTAATTTTCATTGCGAAATTCCCTTTTCTCTCCAGCCGCTCGGAAGATTTCAATATTTGCTGTTTTCCGTGTACCTCATTTTCAGTGTTTTAGGAGCTGATGGATAATGGAGCGCCATTACTAGTACAGGTCATCGGAAGCAAATAGAGCCGAAGCATGATACCCAGGCTAGACCAAGGAACCATGGCGTAGTAATCAACTCGGAAATTCGGGTCAATCGACACGCGTAAATAGAGCGAGAGCTTAACTTGTACGACGGGTTCGGACTTCCTGAATCGGTCGTTATCTTGCATAACATGTATGAGAGTTTTAATGTAATTAGTAACTTGCAGTGCTTTGCGCGTTTTTATGCTTATATGATACTAAGAAGTTTGGTACCTGCCTTGAAGTTTAATCATTGTCATTGAGTTGTTATACCTATGTGCTGCGCGAATCTAATACTCTTAATTTTAATATTATAAAAAAACCTAATCTCCGCTTTTTGAATATTATTTATTTTTGTATACTCTTTATTTTCAGTGTTTATGTGTCATATATTCTAATCGACTGTATTTAAATTTTATCGTTTATTTAATTTATCTTTAACAGTAACATTCCGAATTCACAGATATTTAAAAATGAGCTCTTTATACTGTTGCGAGCGGAGGGATGAGTTCAGTTCCAACACACGTACGTGCATGGAACGACGCTGTTTTAGATCTTTCAAGTGGGAATTTATAAATCATAAGAACACACTTCAACACATACATTGTTATGACTGAATCGCAATGACCTTCATAAATTAAATGGAACAATATTCAGATTGCAGCGTAACAGTTTACGCTAACTATATTACGCGAGAATGTGGGAGGTTGGGTGTTGGTAGGTTGAATCACTGAATCCTATGAATCCTTTACTTTTATGCACTTTTATTACTCGGCAAATAACCTTAACTGTCAACAGATTTATTCGTCAAAAATTTGTTAGAATGTAAGGAAATTTAGATTGCGTTTACGTTGATGGCAGAGATACAGAGTGATATGTGCGAAATATTCTCATCACCGAATTAAGGATCGGAACAGAGAGCGAGGAGAGCTCGTGAAAATCGCTTTTCCATAGTGTTCCTCGCGAGTGAAAGTGGTGGGAACAAGTGTACACCTCTTTACGGTAAGTACTCTACATTTTGGAGTAAAGCATCGAGTCTCTAGTTCATTGTGAGTGCGAAGACTCATACAGAGCAGCTGAGGCCTTCGGGTCAGTCCAGAAATACATCATTTGTTTCGATGAGCTATTCAGTGATTGAAATTCCTCTTCAATATTTAATCGACCTTAGAGAATAAAAAAGTTTATTTTTATTAGGTATTACTAGGTGATGTGACTTTACCTTCTTACAAAGTTTTTATTTATTTCAGATTTAACACTATTGTGCTTTGCATTCAACGAACTTTCTTATACTTTTCCATCGTACATTTAATACATTCAAGATGTTAACTTTATAAGTATAATATTGCTACTTTATAACAGAAATCATGTTCATTGCATTTTGTGCCTATGCGGTATCATAAAAATATCGAAAAGTTTGATTACAGTTTTAGTTCATATCAAAATCAAAGTTATTATGCTTGTAATCAACTCTGATACTGCAAAGTTTCATTACGATTGCGTAAAAACTCCCGGTGGGAATAATAATTATGCGCATATGGCGCTTGTTATTATTATTCAGATATCAAAATGAACTTATTCTACTAATTAGTTGTCAACTTTTTTTTATATTATAGCTGTATAATAATTATGATCAGTCAAGTAATTTTAATTTGGATGAGAACGTAGTAAAATATATCTATTATATCTTAACGATATTTATTAGTTGTTATGTAATAACTCATGCTGTAGTTTTCATATCTAATTGTTAGAGAAGAATTGAAATTTATCTGATGCGCGAATGAAGAAACAAGAAAACAATATTTATACGCATAGATTTTTAGCACTATGAATTTTAAAAATACACGTGAAAATAATTACTGTGCGAAATATTTGCTTTCATGCAGTAACTGAAATTACAAACAATGTGATATATATACAGTTAATTATTTTAAATTGTTGCTATAATCATATATACATGAAATTCTAATTATCTATGCCTGTACGATTCCGATGCTCAGGTTATTCACTCAGCTTGTTTGCGACTCAATCGTACTAAATGGGGGATACTGCATTTCAGATAACCATCAGATCTATGCAGTCTAAATGGAATTCTAGTCAGTGACAATAAAGCACTCAGTAGAGCATCATTGGATCTTAATTAATGACACCCACCATTCGATTTAGTCCCGCTTCCAGATAAAGTAATTTTCTGATTACGTGAAACTGGATGCAGAGCGAGAGCGAGAGAGAGGAGAGAGAGAGAGAGAGAGACTTACGAGTCCGATTTCTACGTCAATTGCAAGCTTGCAGTGTCATTGGACCTGTCTATTCAAACAGTATATAGGTTTATAGCTGGAATATAAAAGTGTAACAATTTGGCGAGCGAATTTAAAAAAAAAACCTATTAAAATAATGAGTCTGAGGGATATACAATTAGCATAGGTATACGGCACAAAGGAGAAAACGACAAGTAAATTGGTCACTCCGCGGTTATAGAGGGGAATAAAACGAACGTAGACGCTAACCGACGATTGCGCGTGCCTATAGCTATACAGAATTGGCGAAGAGAGAAAGAGAGAGCGAGAGAGAGAGCCAAGAGAAACAAAGCGAAACAATAACTCTCGGTGTAAATCCGGATCAGACGTTTCGCTCTTTTCCTTTTTAACTGTCTATACAAACGCGATTCTTATAGGAGGGCAACAAAGGGCAAAACTGCGCGAGCGTGCTCCGCCGGTCGAAGGAACAAAACGCTCAAGGATTTCAGCTATTGCGCACAGGCAGTTCGGTGGGGTTGGGGGGGCAGAGGCCACGTTACGCGGCCGGTGCGGCGAACGTGTTGGTCAGTCGAATGCTGCATGCTGAGGCTACTGGGATGCTGCACAAAGTCGATATATAGACGAGCATTACCGCAGGTGTGCACACTGCTCTCTATAGCACATCGTGACCCAGCGGCTGCTCACGTAATACGATTTAAGGTCAGCGTGGCGCAGCGCTCTCTGCCTTTGACCACGGCGAGCTTGGCTCCTCTGGCATCAGACTCTGTCCGACGCTCTATCTCTCTCTCTCTCTCCCTTTCTCTTGCTCGCGCGAGCGCACCATCAAAATACACCTAAATATAGCTAAGCCGCGCGTTGTGTGCGCATATATATATGTGTGGGTGACTGTATATATATATACAGAGCAACGCAGCGGAGTTGCCGAGAAGAGCGCCGGACGTGCAAGTTGTGTGTTGCCCGGGACGACGAGAAGAACGAAACGGTTGCGGCATATAAATCGCGCGTGTGACGCAAGAGTTGAAGGGGTTGGTTTGATGCTGCAGCAACAGTACAGTAGCGGTATAGTAGGGCCAGCGCCAGCCGGATCATAGACGCGGGGGGCTAGGGCTTAGCCGAGCGAGTGCAGACGAGAGCGGAGAATATTGTCTATCGGCGATGGTACTAAATCTCGCGCGCGACACTGTCTCTCGTAAAGCCAAGCGCGCTGCGGTATTTTCTCGTTCGCTCGCTACCTGCTGCTGTCCCTCGCACACGTAGCTCTATATAGCTGCTGCAGACGCTTTTCGACTTTATGACAGCGCGCCACGCGGGTAATTGAAGCCGATCCCGGGGCAAAGTGAAAGAGCGTGGACCGACTTTTTCATCGAGCGCATCCGCGATGTGCACTCTTTCCATGGCCCGGAATGTACGGAACGAAGATAGAGTATAGTGAGGGGGCAGAGGAACCGATCGACGTTTATAGACTGAAATTCATCGTTTGCTGCCAAGGCTTTTCATGGATAAATAAAATGAGAATATTCTTTTTCCTCTAAAACCTGACGCTCTCGTCTATACTCGGCTAATTATATGTTTGAGTAAGAAAAGTACATCTAGATCGTCTATTAGGCAAGATCGAAAGATTGCATATTTAGTTTATCATATTCCTCTTGTACAATCGACAGCAAAAACAATGAACGTTCGAGCGCTGCCATGGCAAATTTTCGTGATCTGCTAAGAAAGATAAGAAGAGTTTGAAAATGAAAAAAAAAAATCATTGAAAGCAGCACTTCTCGGTAATGTCGAGTTTCAACGTTTAAAGCTGAGTCTTCAATTTCTGCTGTCTGATTATAATTTAGCTGGCTGTATTCGTTTTCGAGTTCCCTCGTGCAGAAGCAGAGGCAGAAAAGAAAGGAGGGCGAGAAGAATCAAAAGAATGAGCTATATACATATAACCAGTGGCGAGGCAAGAAGAGTGAGATAAAGTTAGGAGGAGGTAGGAAGAGAGAGAGAGAGAGAGACAGAGGGTGAGCTTACCCCGTCGAAGCCCATATCGAATGTCTGGTGCAGGAAGGGAAGGTGTCTGAAGGCTCGGGCTGAGGCCACCCTCCAATCCGGGTGCGCGTGTATACCCACACCTTCGAGTCACACCTCATTACGCCACCACTTCGTTAACTCTCGTGCGACTCGCTCGCGCGAATGTTCGCATAATTTGCGATAAAGGAAAATCCCCGACAATGCCTCCGCGACATTCATTTCTTTTTATGTGCGCCTGCCTCTGGCTTTATATAAAAACGTCGTCGTCTCTCGTAAAAAAAAAACTTTCCGACCGCGCGGGCGCGCGCGCACACACTCGCATTGTCTCTCGCTGCGAAGTACGAAACTTTTTCCTTACGAAATTCCTTGCAAAAAAGCGCGGGAGTAGAAAGGAAGAAAAAGATAAATGAAGTTTTATGAATATTGGACTTTCAATAGAAAGCGCGAGTCGGAGCAAGCTCAAGCGCGAGAGCTTGAGAAAGAATACGTTTTTACCTTCTTCGTTTTGAAATCTTTGGAAAGTGCTCGTAAATTTGGAGGCCCTCGCGGGCGCGCACTCATAGCTCGGAGAGCTCCTCTATATAGCCAAGCGCGAGAAAGTCGAGGAATCGCAAAAAGCCGTAATGTTCTCTCAACTCTATCGGTTGAGGAAAATTGCGTTCACGAGGCGCGAGAGATTCGCCTCGACGATATTATAAGAGTTTCAAAGCGATTCGAGCCGAAGATGCCTTTGGCCCCTTTGTGCGCGCAACCGTGGAGAGAGGAGATAGATAGATAGATAGATATATAGAGGGATATACTCTCGCGCACACACTGGATCGGGCGATGGAAAATTCTTCGGCTGCATGAAGATACGAGCCCGCTGTGGGATGTATGGCGGCCGGTAGGTGTACGTATGTACGTGGTGAGCGAGCGCGTAAATACGCAAGGCAACCGTAAAAGGAGAAATGGCCGGCACCGTCAGACAGCTCGCGCTCGCTGCGCGGCAGCCTGCAGCTTCTGCACTCGTAAAGCAGAAACTTGCGCAATCACAAGTTGGTGAGGAAATCTACAGGGATGGGAACTCATAAAACTACAGTAATTGTAAAACATGGAGGGGGGGGGAGGAGAGCTTGCGAGCCAACCGCAAAGAGAGAGAGAGAGAGAGAGAGAACTCGATATGTCCGACGAGTACGCTGCTTGCTCTTTCAATCATGATTTATGTTATCTGCTCTTCAAACGCTAATTGCGGTGAATTTCCGCGATAACAGCTGCGCGAAACTTTAGCGCTCGCAGTCGCAGCGCCTCTTCCGCCGGCTTTCGTTTGTTTTTCAAATTTATGGGAATTCATAAAAACTGCGTCTCTCCCTCTATTGTTCGTTTTATCGCTCTCTCGCTCTCGTTCTTTCTGTCGCTGCGCGTTAAATTGAAACAAAAGATTTTCGATGACAATGCGTTACATTTTGATTAAAACTTGCCTTCAATATATTTTCAATTAAACACTTGCAAGCTTTAAATTGCCCGCAATTAAGACCGATACGATAACTGAATTTCCTTTCAGAACGAATAAACATGAATAAATTTCGTTGCACATACCGTCCGACTAACTTCTGAGAATCGATTCTGGTAAATATTGATAATTACGGGACGCGATAACGCTACGCTGACGAGTAAAGGCTCTTTTCATGGCGGCGAATATTTACAAATTCGCAGCGAATGAACACGCGCGGTGCGCATGGTTTAGCAGTTCACAAATCAATCAGCTTATGTAAGAGCTGAAAAATTTCTAGGAAATTTTGTTAATATTATACTGTTAATATAATCGCTGACGCTGTTTGAAAAATGATCCGCGCTGTTTTTTATTTATTTATTTATTTTTTGCATATCTATAACTATAGTAAATTTGATATTTTACCACGCAAAGTAGTCAAGAATAAGTTCTAAGAAGCTTGCTGTAAGGCTTCTGATACAATATCTAGAAAACGATGTGCAGGTGACCAGGTCGCCGATGATGGTGTCCAAACTAGTAATTCTCTCTGAGACTTTGCACAAACAGATCTTTGACGACTTGATTCAACAAATTCACCATATCTATTCAGAAAATGCATTTTCTCATTATTATTACATTTATGTCCGCTCTTTCGCTATTGACTTGAAAGCTAATCACCTAATCTTTCTCGTGGAAAACGCTTCATTCGAAAAGATTGCTTTTATTAGCTCAATAATGTAGGTTGCAATTTACTTCGGCATATTTCTTTTTTCGTTAACAGCGTTCATCCTTTTCCTTGAGACTTATTTTATCTCCTTCGGTCACTTGACTTCCGGCTGATTATTATTAGATGCGAGAAATGCAGCGAACCCAACATCGAACCTGCTGTGTGCTCCAACTTTACTGAGTGATATTTTTTTAAACTCCTTTGGGTTATTTCAGGTCAGACTATGATAGAGACCCGGATGTATCCATTACTGAGTGAGTGAGAAAGAGCTACGTACAGTTTTTCTACTACACACGTATGTTATTCGCACTTCTAAGCATAGTATTCGGCCTCTGGTCAAAATTGTAAGTACTCCAAGTATATACCATAACCTATATTATTGTGAGTAAAAAACAACAAAAGTTGTTGTGGAAGAAAAGACTACGTTGTATCAAAGGTGGTACACAGATGCTTCTATAGATTTAAAAACATATATAAAAAAATAACATAACATTCCATGAATTTAAATTTACCTTACAGCGTCACGGCGACTGGAAGTGCGAATATAAAAATTCGTAATCCATAGGTAATACTTGTCGAGTAAGTCTAGATTAATGACTGGTCTCCAGCCGAAGGCTCGGATGAAATGTTAATAATTTATTTATTTACTAATTTTTAATTTTCAACTTGCTTTGTTGTATCACGTGACATTTTATACCTTTTAGCCTCTGGTAGCACTTCGGACCCCTGATCGCTTTGTTTCGTTCCACAATAATTAGAATTCGATTCATTCTTCTTTTTTTTATTGCCGAAGTTCGCGAGTTTTTAAATATTAATAACTTTTAGATACTACTTTATTTTATAAGAAATTCAGCTGGAAAGATTCATGTATTGAAGATTTCTGCAAGTCTTACAGTCATTTAACATGTAAATTTTTTATAGAAAATTTTAACACCATTATAGTACACAAAGATTCACATAGACGTAGCAAAAGATCGAGAAAGAACTTTCTGTAAAGCGTCAGAGGCTATTATAGCATTTACTGGTTACTTTGGACTTTAAATTTCAAAATCGAAAGAATTCTACACGTGAATAGCTTTCCATTCGAATCCCCGAATTGCTTAGATCGAGGTGAAAGGTTCCTAAAGCTCAATTTTCTTTTATCGAAATTCGATATTCGCTATTCTATACTTACAGAGCTATACTCGAGGCAGTACGATGATAGACTTCCCATCGTTTTGGTAAAAAAAGGCTTCAAGGTTACCTTCTTATTACTAGGTTGATTATAAAAGATTATAGATTTATGAAAAATTACTTCAAATCGACGAATTTTTTGTGTTACTTATACCATAATACCACAATTCTGAATTTCTAACAGAAACAAAAAAATGAAAAGTTTTTTTTACAAATATTAATAAATAACATTATATCAGTTTTGACTAAAAGAGTTAGAATAAAAATATTCTACTACTATTTTACGTACTATTTTTCATAGATACATTTTTTTGTATAATCCCATCAAAATATTGTACTTAGTATATACATGAGTATGCAGCTTTGATTTTTTGCATTATTTTATTTGAAAAAATATTATTCTTTAGAATCATAACACTATCTCTATTTGCTCTATGAGCTTCATGAAATGAATATATCCATAATATGAATACATAAAAGAGAGAGTGCGTTCATGAGAAATAACTCGCAAAGCATTTAACGCGAAAAGATGAATAATATTTACCGGGATTCTTTTCATTTTTATTTTTTAATTTAATAAGATAGAGTTCAAGTTACCGTATTTTTAAACCAGTGTTTTTTAAAAAGGTCAATATAACGAAGAACCGCGTTCTGAAAGAAAATTCGGCATCAGCGTACAGGGTCCAGCTTGTAATGTTATGCGTTTACGTAAAAATGGGGTTGAAAAATACGATACAATCAATCTTCGAGATAAGCAGCATAGCGTCAGCTACTTATCGCTAAAGCACTATTCCACCCCCTGTAACAGCATCGCATTCCCAGCGCGCGCGCGCGAGCCGCGACGAGAATGATTACGAGCCTCGGCTAATGCCAGCTCGTTCATCCTGCTTACCTCTCGGCCAGGTAACAAACGGCAAACATTGTCTTCGTGCTAATTAAACGGGACGGCAAATCATCCCCCAAAGCCACTGACTGCAGTCTCCGGGATGAAGGAAAAATACACTCTATGCGGCGATTCTCTCGTTCTATTTGGGCTTATATTCTGTGTGTGCGGAGTAACGAGAGCGACGATATAATAGGAAAAGCTTGAAAGAAAAATATGAGCAAGGGAGAGGAAAACAGGAAGCGGGAAAATATAAAAATTGGCAGGTTAAACCATTTGAATTGATAATATTTGATGTATTTTAATACCGAGTAAATTTTTCACAGAGTTCTCGGAAATGGATTTTCGAAAGGCTTCTGACGCCTGAGCTCGAATTATTTAGCTGTGCGTGGTGGTGAGGAGAGAGGAGGAGGAGGACTAGGTAGGGATACGGAGAGGGAGAGGAAAGCTAGGCTCTGTGTGCAGCTAGCGACGAGGAGGAGGATAGAGCACGGGGGTATAGTAGAGCCGACCCAGTGTGGAAGACCGAGGTTAATGGCTTCGATTCCCAGCGGCAGCGCTGTCAAGCCCACATAACTGAAGTATATTTCATTGAACCCGTTTCACGAACACAATAATTCAAGAGGACGCGTCGCTTCTATAATAAAATGCGCGCCTCAAGCGATAGGCCTTTGTGCGTTGAATGCCGTCAGCTCTAATTTATCTAGAATTAAAATTGCTAAAACTCTGCTATACCATAAATATACTTGCGCAAACAATATCGGTTCGATGTAGCGCTTCCGATTATTCAGCTGTGTGCATACAAACCATTGCGTGGAATTAATTAGACTTTCAGGATCACCGTAATGTTGTTTGTATGCGCGAGTGTCGCGCTCACATCCGATGCAAACTTATACATTCAATTTCCGTCGGTAATGCATATACCTGGTGCGCTAATATTTATACACTGCTTTTGGTTTTAATTCATATCTTTTTTTTTTGTAAACTTTAAGACGCTGGTTAAACTCTACACAAAAATAACCCTACACACTACACGAAATTACTCTAATACACACATATTTTCTACACGAAAAAATCCTACACAGATATTTACTACACAGAAATTGCCTACCACACATTTTTGGTTATTTTACGGTGCAGTAAAATAACCAAAAATGTGTGTAGGGAATTTCTGTGTAGAATTTTTTCGTGTAGAAAAAATGTGTGTAGAGTTATTTCGTGTAGTGTGTAATGTTATTTTGATGTAGAGTTTAACCAGCGTCCTTTTATTATATTTATAATCTAATAAAAAAGTATTCGATACCTTGGACAACCTGTTATTATTGTATATATTCAGAAGCAATAGTGGCGATAACTCAGCCAAGTAGTAATTATTCTATATTTAAACATGATAGAGGTAAAGTTCGATAAGCTAAATAAATTTCACTTACATATAAATTCTTAAGTCAGTGAATCATTCAAAACTACCCTTGCCCCGACTCGCCGATCTATAGTAGACACCAGCAGCAGAGCTGTTCGAGCAGATAGCAGTGAGACAGCTCATCACCAAGTAAGTGCTTATTGAATACATAACAGGATCAAGTAAAGACTTAACACACTTTCGAGTCATATGAGAGATATTTAAAATAAATTGAGGTTAAAAGACACGTGGTGAGATAAAATGTCAAGTGAATAAAATATAAGTGAATAATTAATAAAGGAAGAAAAATATAAGCAGAATTAAATGCTAGAAGTATTCGACTAATAATTAGAAGAAAAAGTTTTGTGAAAAAGTCTTAAAAAAGAAGTGATGCAAGCAGATTAAAATTTATACTTGAAACACGTAGTCTAGTGCAAGCAGAGAGCACTTGAGTTTATGAACAAAGTCGCAACGCCGGAAACGAAGAAATGAGTAAAAACTGAAAAACAAGATTCCGAACACGAAGGAACGTTTGAGAACATAGTAGAAGTGAAATGCAATTCTGAATTAGAAAAGATTGGTGAAATACAAGTAGACGAAATGGAGAAGATAGATTTGACAATGCCGGTGTTCGATGGGGAGGACTACAGTATGTGGAAGAAAAGAATTACGTTGTTTTTGAAACTAAAAAAAATGTGAAACAGTAATAACAAGAGAAAAAGATGCAGAAAAAGATAAAGATCCATGGGATGAAAATGATTTAAAGGCCATGAATATAATTTATAATTAAATTTCAAATTAGCAATTAGAATTTGTCTGTAATGAAACTACAGCTTTTGGAATAATAAAAAAGCTAAACGATATTTATTTGAAATAATCTACAGCACTGCAAATTGTATGCAGAAACAGACTCGAAAAAATGAGATTAAACAATTATAGTGATACAGCGTCATTTTTCAGTGATTTTGAAAAATCAGTAAACGAGTTAAAAGGTGCTGGTGCTAGAATAAGTGAAAAAGAAAAATTAAACTACATGCTCAACACGCTGCCAGAATACGTAGCATTATCTGAAGTTAAGCGAAGTAAAATATGTAAGAGAGTTAGTAAAAATATTCGACATAGACATAAGTGAACCTATAAAAATTTATGACGATAACTCAAAAGCAATAAATATTGCTAATAATGGTAACTTCACGAAAAATTCTAAACATATTGAAATACACTATCACTTTGTACATGAGAATATAAATGAAAAACTGATTAATGTTCATAAAATCAACTCGAATGAAAATGTTGCGGATATTTTTACTAAAGCACTATGTAAAGAAAAGTTTGAAAAATTTAGAGAATTGTTAATTGTAAAAACATAGTGTACAGCACAAATGTAAGGAGGCGTGTTGAATATATAGTACATTTGTCTGTACACATATACTGTATAGTATATCGACGCCTGAGTGCAAGTTCGACGTATCTCAGCGCCGACTTCGAGAACGCCGTATTTTGGCAGCGCTTTGAAGAACGCCGTATATGGGTGGCGTTTTCAAGAACGCCTTATATCAGAATTAGCTCAAAGAACGTCGTACTAAAGTTCTATAATTTTTTTAGTGGTTGACCAAAAAAAAATTTTGTTACCATTATTTTGTACAGATAAACACCTTCTACAAAATAACCGTATCAAAAATTTGTCGTTCTTGCACTCAGGCGTCGATATACTATATAGCGCGCGAGCTTGAGCTCGCTGTTCATGAGAGACACACACATGTAAGTTTCCCCACTCAAGCACATATAGGTGAGAGTCGTATGACTATGCAGTGTACTTATATTAATAAACCACATTATATTATTTAATCCTCTGCCTTAAACCTCATTTATTCATCATTCCTGTAGACGATGTCCAAGTGTCAGGATGATCCCTAGGTCGAAGAAATATCGTCTACACAGAATAGCACCAGGTATATGTTGAATTTACCGAAAAAAAACGGTGACTTCCTGTAGACGATATCCAGGTGTCAAGATGACCCCTAGGTCGACGAAACATCGTCTACACTGAATAGCACCAGATATATGTTGAATTTACCGAAAAAAAACGTGACTTCCTGCAGACGATGTCCAGGTGTCAGAATGACCCCTAGGTGCTTTTTTATGTAGTAGATGTCTAGGTGACCAGACATCTACTACATAAAAAAGCACCAAACATATTGACTGTACCTTAAAACACTCGAAACCTTTGTGGGAATGAGAGACTATATATCTGAGTAACTGTGAGTGTGTATGTGGGCGTACGCTACAAGCAACGTCAAAGCGTGAGAGACAGATGAAGAGAGAGAGAGAGAGAGAGAGAGAGAGAACGAATGCACACGCATCCCTTCTGCAGGTAGATACAAGACAAGACTACGTTAGCGCATGCGCACAGAGCGGAAGAAAAGGAAGACGTTCCCCCGCAGACAAGAACCGAAGCGGACCCTCGTCAGTTTGTCGGTGGGAGGCCTCCCCGAACGACATCACGCTTGAGAGAGAATCTATTGTAACCTTTACCGTCTTTATATGTTAGTGTCAAAATATAATACATTCAACTTGATCGAATACTTGTGTTTAGTACTTGTGTTATATTTATTCCCATTTACTCATCGCCCAATCCCACAAATTGGGGGTACGTCCGAGATATACTGTTATGAGCAGATAAACAGGAGATTGTAAGGAGAACACCAAGGATACAGCAGCACGAAGTCTTGGGACGCCAAGATTGTGTGACAAAATCGTCTGTGTGAAGCCTGTGTGAAAAACGATCAACGAAAACTGTGCGATTCCCGCCTGGTAAAAGTTGACAAAAAAAAGCCTGTGTGAATACAAACAATTAACAAGACTGTGTGAACAATTAACCGTTATGTGAAGTAAGGTGACGTAAATAACGAGAAAATCGGTAGAAACGTTTCGGTAAGCGAAGCCAAGCTACCAAAAGGACGCCACGCTTCGGAGAGAAGACGCGACTGATCTCTGGTAGGAGCGGAAGAGACGCCAAGCTACCAGAAAACGCCATTTTTCTAGAAGCACGCCACGTTTGGGGGAGAAGACGCTACCGATCCTTGGTAGGGGCGGAAGAGACGCCCAGCTGCCAGAAGGATGCCATCTTGCCATAAGCACGCCACGCTTCGGAGAGGAGACGCTACCTTCTCAAGGCAAGATCAAGCAGAGAGGGCGCGCAACCAACAGCTAATAGGGGCGCGAGAGACGCCGCACTACCAGAAGGACGCTGCTAATTGCTAGTAGGAGTGGCAGAGACACGCTCGACTCAGCCGAAACCTAGTGCAAGAGCATAACGTGCGCAACTAGCGAGAGGGAAGCAACGCTACCCAACAGCCTAAGACGCGTCAACAACCGCCGCTATCTCTTCAGCTAAGTGACACGCGAACCACTAGCCAACTTAATGCAGCACGAGTACTCAAATAAAATAAGTAAACTGTAAATAACAACAAAACGGAGCTGAAAAATAACAACGGAACGCGGCCAAAGGTCATAATACGACAACTGTCGCCAACGCTTCTTCAGCCACCTAAAGAAGCTAAGAGTACAGTCAAACCGCAACAAGAACAAAGAACCACTCGTAGGAAGCAGACTAAAGCAACAGTTATGCCTACAAATGGTAAATCTTTAGACGAAACCCAATCGGGAAACCAAAAAGCTGCCATGGACGAGATGAAATCCATGATGGAGCAGATGCAACAGCAAATGCAACTGTTGCAAGCCGACGCTCAGAGATACAGAGCAGAAGCTCTACCTGATGCACAACCGTACGAAAAAGAAGGACAAGACCATCTGAGCATACGTTCAAGAACTGGAGTTTCTGGGAATGCAAGGAAGTGTGCCACACGACGAAATTCGCAGGTATATCGTTAGAGGTTTCTCAGATGATACGCAACTCAAGATACTGCTCATGGGTACAACGTCAAGAAATCATCTAATCGACATGTTCCAAACACATGAGCAGCAAAGCATAACCAAAAAGTACTCGAAAAATAGTGGAAACCATCCAACGAACGCGCATGCTGCATATGTAGAAAACCAGCGCACAAAGCAAGATATTGCATCGAAGATGATCGCGAGTGCTAAACTGCAAGAATAAAGGACATATCTCCAGAAACTGTCCTCAAAATAAGGTAAATCCGAAGACGCAGAATAATACACCGAAAAGCAGACCAAAAGTCAACCACGTGCAAGCAGGTATGAATAGAAGTAAATTTTACGCAATACTTGGAAGCATAAAAGTAGAATGTCAAATGGATAGCGGCACTGGCAAAAACATTCTACGCGAAGATATGTACAAAAAGATAAATGATGAACACCAAGAGTATCAGCTGAACCAAGAAAAAATCACACGGGAAGGCTCAGGAGGACCAATACGCACCTTGGGCGGAGTCAATATACCAACAGTCATAGGAGAAGCAGAGTACGACATTCACTATCTAGTCTTACCAGAAAATAATTTACCATCGCCAGTACTTATCGGCGATCCACTACTCGACAAAGCAGTCGTAAAGCTGAGCCGAGAGGAACCAGAGATTGAGTCACTGATAGGCTGCGGTTACATTCTATAAATACAAGCCGAGGCAAGTGACATATTTACAGAATTGACCGCACACATTAGCGAGCAATATCGAGGAAAAGTACTGGAGACGCTACAAAATTATTATCCCAAACAACAATTGGAATCGCAAGTAAAGATGAAAATTATACTAAATGACTCAACGCCAATAGCAAGTCACCCAAGAAGACTGTCCCCCGAGGACGAGACAGTAGTACGCAAGCAACTAGACTCATGGCTCGAGGAAGGCATCGTCGTAGAGAGCGATTCGGATTGGGCAAGCCCAGTCTTAGTTGCAACAAAGAAGAACAATAAGAAACGAGTATGCATCGATTACAAACTAATAAACAACAAAGGCAAAAAGCAACACTTTCCAATACCGGTACTGGAGGACGCACTTCACGCAACAGAAGGATCAGTCGTAAGTACAATTCTAGATCTCAAAGACGGATTCTTTTATCCTTCACTGTACCGTGGGGTCAGTATGAACCAACGGTAGCACCGTTCGGGTTTTGCAATTCGCCCATAGTATTTGAAGAATACGTAGCAAAAATATTCAACGAGCTCGTAAGAAAAAAGATCGTTGTTATATATCGTCGGTCCCTACGAAGAGTAGTGTGGTTCAGATCCCCTACGAAGAGTAGTGCGGTTCAGATTTTCGACGAAGAGTAGTGCAGTTCAGATTTGCGGCGAAGAGTAGTGCAGTTCAGATAT
>UCOJ01001378.1:0-32484 GCA_900474305.1 Cecidostiba fungosa | reverse complement strand
TGTAATAACACAAAGAACTGTAGTTGTATGAAATAATACGATTGTCAGGTGCCAAAAGCTCGAGAAAAAGAATGGATTATTTCTTGCTCTCGATCCGCATCCTGGTCACTATTATTTTAATATACTACCGAATTTCTTACGAATCTCGGAGGGGATTCCGTCAGATCTCCCAGAGTCGGGTTATACTTATTAAGAATGTAATTTCGGAATAAAAACCCTTTGAATTACACTTAAACTCGATTTATTAGCACGCATGATTTTAAATATATCGTCGATTCATGCAACACTCACCGCCTACCGCTGTCAGCTTAGTACACGTTGACGCTATTTCCCTACATCTCTCTTCTTCACACACGAAATGCCCTCGCTTGCTCTTTGTCGACAACGTCGGTAACGCAGCGCTCTACTCTCCCGCGTTGGAGAAGGTCTTCTCGACACAACGCGCCTCGCTCACGTTCGATCTCCCTTCCCCTCTTGTGTCCGGTAACACTGGCAAGCGGCCCGAATTCTCAGAATCGACTCTGAGGGCTTCCCCTGCCAACGCTCGCGTTTTTCTTGAATTTACACCTTTTTTCTCTTACGATTCGGTTTTCTACGATTTCGCACGTTTTCTCTCATGCTAGGTCTCTCTCTATCATGCACACAATTCTCACACTCTCTCGTCACGTAGGCCCTTTCTATAGCATCGCGATTGCGCCTCAGTATATAATATATAAGTGTAACTTACAGTTGTATATTTCCCTTTGCGCTGCACGCCTGGGCTCTCGCACACACTCCATCTAACGTCTTATTCCTCGCCAATAGTCTTCTTACTCTATACTTCTCCTTTGTTATGGAGGGCACAGCCGCTTCTCGACCTGGTTAACGGCACCCGCGTCTTCTTCATGGCACAGCCTCACAGTCACACTCTTTCACTTCACAAAATTCCGCTCGCGAATAACCATACGTAATCTTCGCTACAATGTACGGTAGTCTTACGATAACTCGAAATTCACGAAAGATTTAGACTCGCACGATAGGTACAAAAAGATAACATAAACAGGTCTGCACCTTCTGAAGGCTCGAGACTCAGTGTCATCATTGGCGTGTGGCGTCGCTGCTCCAACGCACTGGCCCACTCTCTCCTCTCGACCAATCATAGCAGTCCCCTGCAAAATCTCCAGGTTGAGTCGGCGGTCGATGGACTCTCCGAGTCTATCTGGAGACTGAAAACCGACTATATCTTCGCGCTTCCCTCTCTTCGCGACACTTGTTCTCCCCCCCCCCCCCCCTACGATTTTCGTCCGGTCAACGGCTCTCTCCCTCTTTCTCTCTCTCTCTCACTCACACTCAGAAAAGTTTTTACCCTAAAACACCAAACCCGAAAGTTGGGTTCGTGAAAACACAGTTCCCCCTTTGTTTACATCTTACAGCGGCGAGCTGGTCTGCCCTTTCGCAGTGACGAGTATGGTAAAAACACCGTGCACGCCGGAGGAGTGTGGCGTTCGTCACTGCGAAAAGACAGATTAGCTCGCCTCTGTAAGATGTAAACAAAGGGGGAACTGTGTTGTCATGAATCCAACTTTCGGGTTTAGTGCATTACGGTGAAAACTGTTTTCTGTGCGTGGACAACTCTGGATTATTTTTTGAACTCGTATTGCGGTTTATTCGTATAAAAATACAAACAAATACATTAATAATTGCAAATGACAATTATTATTCGTCGACCGACAAAATCGGGCTGCCATGGAAAAAGTGCACAGCTTATTTAAAATATTAATGAGAATTCTCTTATTTTTTTTAAATAACGATATACACGATATAGCAATTCACATTTGAATAGTACAATAATTACAACGATTTTCCGCAAATCCTATTGCCCTATACTATCGCCTTTTCGGCGATTATTTTTTCAACCGACTGCACGTTAAACACGAAAAATTTAATCCTTTAATTGGCAAAGTGCTATTGATAAACATATATGTATATCCAAACTCGAGGCTCAACTTCTCTCTGGCGTGTGCAGCGATACGATCAAAGCTTCCATCAATTTGTCCGCGCAGTATAGCGTATCGCGCATTTATTTTTTCTCTGTTGCTGCATCATCTGTCCGGGAAAATGCGCGTAAACAAAATTAATAACGAGAGCGAAGTTCCGCCTATATATTTTTTGAAACCCGTCGCTCCTGCTCACATCTCTCTATCTCACTCTCGCCCAAGCGGTTTAGCTGACATCGCGTGCGAGAACGATATTATCGATTCAGCGCCATCGCGTCGCGGTTATACACGGTTAAGCTGACAAAGCGATAAAACAATATTCGCGCTCGCGCTTAATGAAAAAGGCGGGACGTACGATTGCTTGTCATTTTTTGTACTGTTTATTTTCCCTTTTTAGAATGCCAACGATCACACAAATTGCGTTGCGTAATTTTATTATGTCGTTCCTTGATTTTTCCAATAGAGCTCGAGGTATACATTTATTGCATGTTCTATATCGGCGAAATGGACGAATTATGTCAGAATTAGTCACTCGTTCAATGGAGATGTACGACCAAGATCAAAATTATTTACAATTTCATTTAGATATAAGTATACACGAGGTTTTATACAATAGCGAACTCTTGTTGTTAACACATAGAAGTCTGTTATTTTATTATAATTGGCTCGTTTTCTGACAATGTCAATATCATCAAAATGATACTTTTGTATAAAGTATTCTTTTATTCGAAAAATTTAGATCGACGGTAATAATGTCTCAAGTTTTTTCTGGATGGAAAGTTGAAGGTGAATTGCATCGAAGCGGTGCATATGCGTAACCATGATAATACTGTATTCGACTTTTGAAGGAGTTTTAAAGTAGAACTACATTTCTTCCCTTCTTTCGTCTGTTGCAGGTCACGTGGGTACGACGTAAGGACAGACAATTGTTAACTGTTGGACAAAATACTCATTCAGTGGACAAACGATTCATGGTCAAGCACGTAAACAATGAATGGTCTCTTCTGATACAAAAAGTAACTTGGGAAGACGCGGGCCTCTATGAATGTCAGGTAAACACTCTGATGTTTCCTCCCACCAGTCGATCTTTTGATAGACCTATTATTGTATTATACTTTGCTCTGTTGAACAATTTTTTAGGTAAAACTAATAATTATATAGGTACACTTCACATCAAGTTAAAATCGAAAAGCAAAGACGATAATTTATTTACAGCGATGATTATTCGATTTTATTTCGCAGTGTGATTGCATTTTGTTCAGTAGAAATATACGGAAATAGTCAGGCATGCCGGCGTACGTATACACAAGGAATTTAATTTATGTTTGGCCATTATTGATTCAGTAATTAGTATCATTAGTGGTCAGGGTAAATGTTTTCCATAAAGGCTCGGCAATTAAGTTAAAATAATTATAAGTTACAAGCGGTGCTAATACTAATGACGCGTAAATTTTAATTAAAAGCTCGCTCGTATGATATGGCATCACAACTTTCAAAGATATTAATACATAATAGCTTTACTCGGTCTATGAAATACCGTGTATGAATTTCTAATCGGGCATGAATCAAATTCCTCATAAGCACCCTATCGGTCCATCGCATCCACTTCCTTCTCGCATATCGAATTCAGTGAGCAAATCGCCGTCGAGTTCGGCCATCCCTGCACTTTATCACCTCAACACCTTCTAACCCAAGCCGTATAGTAGTCGAGTAGCAAACAAGCTAACCAATGGCAATGAAGACAAACGACACCCAACCGTGTGTATACGGATCTGGCTTTTGCCCACAGGTGGCATCACACCCAGTCCAGCAGTACTTCGTGCGGCTGAGCATAACCGAGGCCTACTCGGTGATACCTGGAGCCCCGGATCTTCATGTTAAGCAGGGATCAAATCTGCGCCTCGAGTGCCAGCTGATGTCTGCAACGGAGGCGCCGCTTTACGTGTTCTGGTATCGCAACGCACGCATGATTAATTACGATTCCGAGCCTGGAGTCAGGGTCGAGATGACCAAGGCCGGCTCGGTACTCGAGGTCGAGAAGACGCAGCTTAGTCACGGGGGCAATTACACGTGCGCCCCCAGCAATGCCAAGGAGGCCTACGTCATGGTGCACGTGCTCGAAGGTGAATGTTTAATTTGGTTATTGCCTTATACATGTGTGAACCGAATACAAGGGTGTGTGCCTCATTAATTTTTTTTTTCCTCTTAATCAGGAAATGTCAAAAGTTGACCTATTCCAGTAAATGACTTGTATTTATAAGTAAACGCTATTTTCATTAGCAGCAATTTGTACTTTCATGGAAACTAATCAGTCGAGTAAAATTATTACGAAATTTCAATGCGTATAGCTGCCATTTTTCCCGGAAGCACCTATAGTATTTCACGGCAATATTCATATTTATTCGTCGATATATAACCTCAACTCGTATAGTATATTCCCTGTGTTGGGCAAAATGTATATGTTTCACTTATCAAAGTTTTCAATATTTGTAATAGATTCACAATATATTCAATACGAATTTCATTTCTGAATACGCCAATAATGATTGAAGTAATAGAAATTTTCGAAAATGTTCAAAGTCCAATATTCTGACATTTATACGAACAGATATATATTTGTATAAAAAATGAGAGCAGAAACGATGTGAACCCGTTTCCCAGCCAACTACGTATAGTAAAGATTCTCCTTGTATTTTTGAAAAAACCAACCACAAAGACACCACCGTTTTCTCCTTTTGCTATTTTCTATAAATTCAACATTGTGTAATACGGATTTAGATTTAAATGTCACTCGAATATCCTACAGCTTAAAACTATATGAATGATTGCTGATAATATACAACATAATTTAATATTTACGCAGTAGTATTCCAATATAACGCGCATTAATTTTTTTACAAAAATAACATAATAACGTAGAAATAACGTATAATAAAAGAACACAAATTCTTAATCCCATGACAAAAAGAAAAGAATCAGATTAATTTTTAATACCCAAGCCGAAGTAAAAACATTGCCGGTATCGGTGACCTGAATAAACATCCCGCGAGCTATAGCTTGTTTATCTCGAGCGTTTTTCTCGGGGAAAAAAAACCAGCTCTGCCTTGATTATAGCGTTACATATCCACCGGAACGTATATGGCGAGTAACGAACTATGACGCACTAATACGTCGAGGTCTAAAAAGAGACGCGGTAAGAAAGCACTGCGAGCGAGCTTATATGCGCAAAAAAAGTACGCTGAATTAATTCCCGGCTACACTTCCATGCTCATGAAATCGGAAAATCCAATTAAAAGCTTGCACACAGAGGTGCGCCACTGCTGCCGCCTTCGTTGACATTATCGACCCTATATATAAGGCGCATATATACCAGCAACCGCAGTACGTGTCGCCGGAGTGAAAAAAAAACTCGAAATAAAAAAGTTACAGGGAGCAATGCTCGTGACCGAACTCTGGGAGTACCGTCACGCGCGTGTAAAACTCATTGGTCAAAGCGGGCCGTCGCTGCATGCAGTTCTGGCTGAAAACAGAACTCGCTGATGTACCTATATTATCTGAATCTCTCTCTCTCTCGACGCTGTCTCTGCTGTTTTACGTTTTCGTTACCGGCCCTTGCTCAATGCTATTTTTCGCGCTCGACGGTATACGCTTCGCAATTTCGAACAACGTACTTTGGTCGTTCCAAATGCTTGTATCGCTTAATGGCTATATGGTCGCGTTGTAGACACGTCAAAGGCTTTTTACTGTGAAATGGAAGCTACTTACTATGCCTTCCAGTTCTTATTCGTAAACAATGCAAACGCGTTACTCGACGTATATGTGCTAATTTTGTTTAATTCTGTGTTTATCATGTATATTTCCGCGCGTATAGGTACGTTTAAAATAAGCCACTGGACTTTTAAATTAGAAAAGACCGGACAAATTACGCAAAAAGTTGTCCCGCCAAATGACACGTTACATCCCAGTAACCCCCTCAACTTCCCTCAATCCTTCACATATGCCACACTTGGTAAAGTCCCCAGTATACGTCCCGAAAATATAATCTCGTCGGAGGGTCAAGCTGTCGTCGTCGCACATACACCACGGACTTTTCTCTCAGTGACGATGCCAACATTCGACCATCAGTCGGCTATATATATATATACTCTCATACTGTTCCCCAACCATCTATGCCGACATTCGAAGCTTGCTAGAGCTGAGTTTGTAATTTCGTTTTGCAGAGGAGGAGAAGCCCGCGGCGATGCACGGGGGCGACCGACGGAACCTGAGTCCGGCAATTTTGGCGAGCAACTTTCTCGTCTCCCTGCTGGCGGCCGTCAGCTGGAGGATACCCAGCTTCACGAGCCTCTACCCCACGTGAGCGGCTCGTCTACGACCTTCGACTTGCGGCTCTCGACTTTTCGCCGCAGTTCTTCATGCCAACGTGGCTCCAGCCGTCGACGACACTACCGCAGCAGCAGCAGCAGCTTATGAGTGTTCTTCTGAAGGCGAAGCTGTATAGGATCTTTCTGCTGGTTTTTGCTGCTGTGATGAGAAATAATAAAAAAAAAATAAAATAAAATAAAAGAACACTGCGAGTGAAGGTTTGTCGCGGCGTTCTCGTATTAGTCCTGTATCTCTCGATTTCACCTCGACGCCGCGCTTTAGGTAGACACGTGCGAAGAATTCAGGAAGTGAAATTGTTCGAGGCTGTGCTGGGAATCCATGGATCCGACGCGCATACATCGACACGCGCGCGCGTTGTTTCTTCATGTTTCGCGCTCTCGCGGAATGCCAAAAGCTCGAGGATGAAAATCACGAGTTTTGCAGAATGAATATTCTAAAGGTACTCACTCGGATAAAGTATAAAGGTTATACAGTTTTTATATATATATATTATGTCTATGTTTCCTTTCTCGAGTCGTATGTACAGTGTGTTTTGTCTACTTTTTATTTCGAAGGGGATATATTATATACATTATAGAGCGTTAGAGGCGATGATCAGATCTCTCGGTTAAAGTTAAGTGTCGTTGTGTTGATATGTCTCGTGTAGATCCAAGATTATAATAGTAGTCCTGGTATTCGAGTTGCGTTTAAGCAAGTATTCGAGGTAGAAATGATATTTTCTATATATTGTACATATGTTGATAATTTTAATGAATGTGACTGTGAATACGTAATTTTTTTAATTGACGTAAAGACATATATATCTTAACTGTCAAGTATATATTGATATATATTAACTCTATTATGACTATTGAAAATGCTTTGATTGTAACCTTATCGACTAAGCTGTTTGTTTGATGAAGATAGTGTATCGGTGTATCGATCACTCGAGAGGATGTCTACGATGTTTTTCTTTTATTGTACTCTCCGCCCCTTACCGGTATATATTACTAATTTCTTTTAATGGCAGTTATATATCATTTTTTTTTATTATTATTCAAACTTACCTAAATCTCCTAAATGAAGGAGTTTATTCAGCAATGCCGTTATATACTTCTTGTAATTAAATTTCTACTCACTTTTTTCATTGAGCGTTTAATTACTTGCATGTACGCTATAATTTGGCGTAATTGGTAAATAAGTTTACTAATTAGCGCACCTTCAAAACGTCGCGTGTATATTTAAAACTTCGATGATACGCATCATATTAATTATGTTAATAAAAATGTAAAACATAAGCTGTAAAGGAAAAATAAGGACACGACTGGTTGCTATGATTATTTCATTTGCGTCATTAAAATAATTGATTTATGAAATATTGGAAATTTTGATTAACATTGATTTATAATTTCAAATATACTTAAATTAATTACCTTATTCTGTTTTAAATGGAATTTAATTACAAAAGTAAATCGCCCGATTTATCGTTAAAATTGCGATAAATTTAAATTTGACTTTCCGCATTTCAACTACATTTCAAATTATCGATTTTTAATTTGAATTAAATAAAATATTCATCATGATATACCCGATGTATACACGAGATTAAAATAGATGAATTTTTAAAATATTTATGTAAGTGCCAAATATAAATAATATCTCTGTCGTATTATTTAAAATTAAGTATATAGTATACAATTAAATACCGAAATGCATATGTCTGTTAGAACTGAAATTAATATTTTAATCTTGAGTATAAACTGGCACAGTTATTTGAAGTTTTTCAGTTTTGGTGACAGTACAGAAATGTTAGCAATTTGCTCCTTTTAAATTTTTAAGTTCACTCGTCAAAAGAAATTTTTTAAAAATTCATCTTGAAAATATTTTAGTAGAATTATATGCTTTAATATAAAAGTTCCAAGTTTCTCATTCCCAAAATCACATGTAAAAATGAAAAGCAAAATGAATTTAGTTCAATAAAAATCCATCATAGTAGAACGTTTGTATAGCAATTTTTTACTGCGCAACGATCAGACTATACTGGACTCGGCGGATTTGCGATCGAATGAAAAAGACCGAAAGAGAACACGGCAAAAACGCAGCAAGCGATCAAGCTTAAACCTGTGTACAACCTACGTCAAAGCTCTTTTGAGAAACTCAATTTTTTTTCTCGCTCATGTGCAGTGACGTAGCCATGTATGCGTCCAGTTTCAGCGTGAAGCAGTTTTTTTTCTCTCTTTCTCTCTCTTCCAATCAGAAGCAGTCTATGATGGCGATTCTGATATAAACCTGATCACTAGCGTAATTAGCCGCGGTGAAGCCTGATGTACATTGTGATCGCAAAGAGCTTTTCAATCTTTTGATAAAATTGACCGCAACTCGATTTTAATATGCAAAGGGGTTTACGTAATAAATTGGACTATAGTTGCTTGAGGAATAAGTCTCTTCTTTAAGCTTAAATTATTTTTCCTTATATTAAAAATAACAGTTGTGATAAAATAAAGTGTAAAGTTAAATGCGCACTAACACTTCATGTTTATATTCGATGTATGTCTTAATAATTTGATATTGATGGATGATTTTATTGATTGCAGATTGTATATTGATTTTTTAACACTTAATTTAAGCAGATCAATAGAATCGCCCATAATTATTAGAATATAAATCCATCGGTGATTCATTATATGTTTCTTTATACAGAAAAGAGAGAAAGGCAGAGAAAATATACAAAGGTGACAATTAATCGGTGTATAATTCACTTTAAGGTATATACCTAAATTAATGAAAACATTAAGAGTAAGAAAAAAATAATAACAGCAAAAGTGTATTATTGTTTCTGTGTAAATATGAAAGCTAAACGAATCGATAAAGATTAAGGGTATGTGTTAATAAATAAGCATATGATCACAGCACAGAGAGAATTTGGTATTACATTCTATGGCATTCTGCTAAATGAGAATAACATTCGGTTTAATTAAATTAAACAATTTATTTGTTAGAAAATAGTTTAATAATGCAGAACTGATAAGTCAACTGCGTCTATATTTTAATACCTTGATACGTTCACTTAAACTGAATATAATTTCAATTAAAATTATTAAATAATAATATACTCATACCGCATATTCATGCATCAATATCTTATATACATTTGTTAAAAGATTTTAATATTATATTCTAAATTAAATCATGCATATAATGACTATTCCAATTTGTCATACTACAATACTACTTTCTCTTTGCAAATGTCAAACACAAAATGTTTGCCACTCCGCTTATTTAATGCTGAAAATACACTAAAAAGAAAAGCCAAAAGTATATAAGGAAAATCACCTTTCAAAAATATCGACTTCATTAAAATGTACAATAAACAATTACTTTTAATGCCATTGTAATCATCCTAAACTGTACATTGTTTTTATTATCACGTGATATGTCATAGGTACTATTACTGATTCTATTTCTATGTAGCGTTTGTGAAAAATAATAAAAAAAAAAAATTAACATTGTGAAATATGATGAAGAATGTGAAGTTTGATGCTACAAATATACGTATTTAAGTGAATTCACCATGCGTCGAAAGACTTAATAATTGATTACAGGAAGTTAAGGAAAAAATATTCAATAAATGGTACTAACATAAAAAAACTGTAAATACTATATATCGTTTTATTTATCCATTACTGTAGCCTGACTTTATTTATTTTCTACCTTGCTTTTTCAAAATGCATTTCATTCTATGCATCGTTTCCATTTCCATTCATAAATATTTATTTTATGTATACGCATTCATTTACATACGTTAATGTTCATTTTTATAAAGGCATTGACAACGCAGGAACTTTTGTGACATTTTAGACAGTGAATCTATTTTGCATTTCGATATGTGCGCAAAATATTTGTCATCTCCACTGTTTCCTCAACACACATGAACGAATTACAGTAAATAATCCGTTCACAATCAACCGACATGGATAAAAAGATTGCTCAGCTATAAATTAAGGTACGTGCACAATAAGCTAACGTCGCAATTAGCGAGAAGATAAAAAAGCTTGTAAAAGGATCGGGCGTAAAAAAGGTAGTAAAAATAAGTATGTGTGAAAAAACAAGAAGAAGTCACTGGCGCTGAACGCTGTAAGGGTGTCAGGTATATAAGTAGTAATCAGCACCGGTACCTCGTCACGAGTCGGCACGGGACACGATATCTTTACTTTTCTCCTTTCTCTCTCTCTCTCTCTCTCCCTCTATCGCGACCCTTTGCTCGGTTCACGCGCCTGTTCTCGCCCTTCTCCTATTTGTCTTTTTCCTTTTCTTTATTTTGCCAGTCGACGTCGTTTTATACCTTCCGCTCTTGTGCAGCCACACGAGAGAAAACCACCCGTTCTCGTTCTCCACTTTCTTCCGCATCGTTGTTTTTTTCTCGCTTCTTTGCTCGACGAATCGCGCGCACGGAAAAGTTTTACGATAAAGCTCGTCCCCGAAACTGCTTTACGGCTGTTAAATTGAAATGCTGGCGAAACAAAGCGTGCGCAGTGACATATCTCGCTCAAGCTCAACTCGCTGCTCATCTTGTACCAGCCGCCCCGGGCTACTAATACATAACGCGGCTCAGATATCATTCCGGTCTGATAAGTACGTTATGTACGCGTGACGCGTGCTTCGTCTTGAATCTCATTGTGATTTTAATTTATTCGTTCTTTCGTTTGCTTCTTCAAATAGTATCTTATACGAGAGTAGCGCAAGTCTCATTGTAGGTCTGATATTTATATAACAGTGTGTTTTTCATTTCTAACAATTTTACTATAATTTCACATTTATGTTGCTGGTTTGTTTCGACTCGATTCACGTATAAAAGCTCGGGATCAACATTTCTTTTTAATCGCATATATTATATGTAGGATTAATTTGGAAGAGAATGCTTTTTGATTTACCACAGTGAACGTGCAGAGTGAATTTTTTATGCCATTACGCGGAAATTCTGGTTCGCTTTAAACCATTTTTTATATCCTTCTCATATCCAATATAGAAATTAATATTTTACATTCTCTTTCTAAAATTTCCCATGGGTTTTGCATATATACTTGCAATTTCATAAGCCATCATTTTTTTTATCTTCGCTTGAGAGATGGTAAAATTCAATGATTTCTTATTTATATACGGTATGCGTTTGGCGAAAAAAATTTGTAGTAACACTTTCGATTTAAAACTAACTCATAAATAAAATGAAATTTTACTGAATTGTGTGTTATGTATGGATGGGAGTAGACGAAGAGAATCGAATGATTTTTTTATTTACTGCAAATCAGTAATTTATTAATAACAAAAAAACCAAATGATTATAATATGAGCTTAGTAACCAACAAAGTCGGATTTAAACTTTGAGGAGGTCTTGAAATTGACATTTTATAAAGTTAAGTTAGACGGTGGAATCATGATGATATATATTTATATACTTATATTAATTAAATATTTTTCCGTTGATTATTTTTTTTCATATTGTTTGCATAGCTTTATCTCGTCTCCTTTTATCTCTTTTGTTTCTCTTCCGTTTTCATTTTTATACTTTGCCGAGTGGCATCGTAAAAAATAATGCGGAAAGTGTCTTCGCTCTCGAGAACTATAAAAATGTTTATACACACGGGCTTTTATTTAATATTGGCTGACGGAAAAATTATTTTTTAAACGTCTTAATAAGAATATAAAAAATATATTGAGTACGTTCACTAGTTGGTGATTCAACGGAATCTTATTAAAAAGTTGGATACTCAAAATTTACGGCCCAATCCTTCTTCTGTTGCTTACTTCCAAAATTCCTGAACACTTTCTGCTGGCGTCTTTTTTTCTAAGATATAAATTGTATGGAAATTTTGTAACCTTCAGTATTTTTAAACTTACCTATAAATTCGTATAAATTTATAATACTGCACGGAGAGAAAAAAAGAAAACTGAATTCTAGTATACGTATAACTAAATAAATCTTGTGTTACGAACAGAGACGATGACAAGTCAAATTAACTTTTTATGCTAAAATTCTAGTTTGAAAAACCTATAGTATTATTTTTAGAATTACTTCAAATTTTCGGTTCAACCGTATTATTTATTATGAACGTATGACGGGCTTATAACCAATTATGAAAATTACTATACGATTTATACTTAAGATATTTTTAGTCGATTTTTATATAATCTGTTAAATCTGCAAAAAACATATGCAATTGTACTCAGGGCATAATATTCAATTGCGATAATACAAAGCACGATATTGTACAATCTATCAATTCAATTGTCTCGCGAATATGAATTCATAATCCCAATCATTTGTGGCGTAACGTACAACTGATCGACACATCAACGAGGAATTCTCATTATACATGATGCTCGCCTGAGTGATGGCTTATAATACAGATATACATGCGATGTGTAACAAGCTTCGCATATTCCGAAAGCTCGTTTCTCCATCATGTGGTATAGCCGCATATACCGCGAAATATCGTGAACTTTTCTGCTCATATTGCTGTATACGCAATCGCGATACATTGCAAGCTTTACGTTCACATAATTCGTAAGCGCCACTGAAGCATCAACTATTATGTGTTATATAAGTTTTTGTATCGATATTCGCGACTCCCCAAGTGTCTGCTTACGCAACAGCTGAGAAGCTTCTTTTTCTTCTCGCTGAAATGGAATATCAGATACTGAAGAGCTCGTTTTTTGTAAAATGAAGCTTCGCTTTTATTTTTTCCTCTCTGTTGGCGTGCGTTTATCTGCTTTTCCTTTGTCGCTCGCACGCTCTTTATTCCGGGTCACTAGAACACGAGGCAGTTATACGCTAGTGCGTTAGTGACGCTTCTGCGACCTTATCTCAGCATACCATGCTTTTCGTGTATGGCTGTATGCGGGATTTCTCCTCTTGTTTCTCTTTTAAATCCAATCGCTTTTTTGTATTTTTGTTTTTTTCCCAGTTCGTTTTGTTGTTACCGTTTTTTATGTTTTCTTTTTGGTTTGAATTTCATGCTTGTTTTATTTTATTTGTTTGTGTTGGTTCTACTGCATTCCTTGCAGAGTCATCAATGGAATTTAATCTTGGAATATAATCCTTTATCAAAATGTCGGTCGATTTATTCAAGTAATATTGTACTGTTAATATGTAAAAAATTATTAGGCATTATGTGTAACTACAAGGTCGAACAGTGAATATGCGTAAAGAAAATAATTCTCTATTCTTACAGAAATTAAAGAAGTAATAAATTACATTGTAGTAAAAAGTAATTTACTGTAACTACCACTTCATGAATGAAAAGCAACAAAAGCCCAACCCTGGTTTAAAGTAGCTTACCATGCGTACTTTCTTCCAAGTTACCTTCGATACCTATTGTTCAGTAATCCTGTTCTTATCCGCTATGCAGCTTAAAAGTTTACGTACAAATTTCCTTATTAGTCTACAAGTTTTTAGAAATAGAATCTTTTACAGATTTGTATGGAATTTTGAATATTTCAATGGAATGTACAGTTTTAATTGATATAAATTTATTCATTGACGCAGATCTTGATTAAATGATATTTTTGTTTTATACTTTAAGAAAGTTATTTTCCATTTTCAGTGAGTAAAGTTCATTTTCGTACGTATCTATAAACAAATTTGATATACACGTTATTCACTTTAGTGGCCTAAGTTAAAAGTTATAATACCGAAATTTAATTTCCTGCTACTCAAAGCAAAAGCTTTATAACAGCTTTACTAGTTTATCGATTTCAAAAAGCGAACATGCTTTCACAGCCGTAGCTTTTGATACTCTATAAGCCTGTTAACATTAATTTTTAAATTTAATGCAGTTCTATTGGACTCCCTTTCAAACTACAGATTCAATGCGGTTAGTGCTAGCAATACTTTAATTAAAAAAATTAAAAAAAATAATAATAACCTAATAATTTCGATTCTCGGCTTGTATATGATAACCAAAAAATAATATAATAATGTTTTTTCTGGGTCCTTTAAATCTACAATTTTCATATGTTATAAATAGTTGAAAATTCACAATATTCTGATGCACCAATTTAAAAGTAAAGAAAAATAGTTAATTTACTTTTATGCATCTGCCACTCTATGATCATCGCGCTCAATAGCTTCAACTCCATATTTCAGCTTTCTTCTATTGTCTCGTCAATCTCTTTTGTGTCCCACCTCGTCTATTCTCCATATTTTCCTTTCAGTTTCCTCATCCCTCTAACACGCTCTTCGTGCTTCTCTTACGTATCCTTGATCTCGAGCTTGTGCAGATCCTCAGAATGCAACCATAAATCTCACGTGGCTGTTCCGCTGATGTTGCGTGCATGTAGGTCAAAGATACTGTACGCACTTACACGATTCAATGTGCAAGTCGACAGAAATAAGGTCTGAAATAGACTTGGTTTTAGCGTTTGAATTTACATAGAAAAGAGTAAGAAAATAAGCAAACTTCGTATTTACCATTCGTGCATTCAATCGAGCTGAAATATTACGAAGAGTGAGTTATTAAAAATCTGTAGCTAACAGATGATGTTTCTTGCTTTGAGAAAGTAGAGTAATGACACCAAGAAAATAAACGCAACGAAAAAGTAAAATGCAATAAAAAGATTTTCCGCAAATAAAGAGTTACATTTACAGTTACTGTTAGCGTGCTAATGCGTTTTTAATTGTTCGTATTAGAGTTTGTAGGTCAGATGATTTCTATAGCCGGTTCAACTCGACTTAATATAGATTTAACGCTTTGTATGTACCATGCAATTGAAAGGTATATATATATTATTCAGTCTAATTGTAAAATAATTTCATATCCACTCACGGTTCAATCTTTCTTTGCAATGAATTATGAAATGTGCAAGAGAAAATTTGAATTAAACTTGAAAATCAATTTCTGTGTCAAGTCTACAAAGTAAATTCAAAAATACAGTTACTTCGATCGTATACTCGAATCGATTTCTTCACAATCCAAATTTTTAGCATAAAAAACATCTGTCACTGTTTACAAAAATCATATCGAGTCTACGCTGCAGTCACCACTTCTAAAAATTCATAATATCCATCAGCCATCAGTGGCACAACGGCGCGGCAGCGGTATTTCCTAGTCACCGTAGTGTAAAATAAAATTTCGTCTCGTAACCCTATTTCCAGCCGTCAGGACCAAAGTGCCGGAAGAGCAACTGCATGGGAACTCGACCGCAGGCGAAATATCCGCTGAAGAGCAGCTGTTTATCGAGGTCTTCCTCCCACACACACACACACACGTCTGGCCTGGCCATGTAACCTCAGCGCCAGCGCGGTATAACTCTTGAACTAGGCTTCTGCTGAGCTTTCACTTTTCGAGGAGCTTACACAACGCTCGCGCGCGCAGCAGGGCCAGTTTTATGTTCGGGTAACACTCCCTGTTACGTGGTTTATGGCTCCCGCGGGAATTCGCTGCGTTAAAAGCTCACCTGATGGCTAACGGCTAGTGGAACACGACGGGGTATAACCCACCGCATACATACATATAGCATTGAAACGCCCAGGCATTTTCATTCGGCGGGAAATAATCAGAGATTTTGATGGGAGTTTTGAAGCCACGAAAGAGCCCCACAACCGAGGGGATGGCCGATTATTTCATGCTTCCGTTTTAGCGGCACTGCTGTATAGAGGCTACGAATGATGAAAATGGAATGAGTACGTGAATAGGGTGACTCGTAATGTGTGTCTGTATATATTTACGGGCAGTTACTGTGAAAATTGTTGATCTATCATTTTGACTGAGAGGAAAAATGGGTATGAAAATGAAACAATGCATTATTTTGAGATTTATAGCTGAATGATGTATGTTCAATCATTCCTGTTAAGGTGAATCGATCCCGACGAGACAGTATTTCTGGAGCCCCGCCAACGTTTAGAACGTGAACATTTACCGGCTCTTTAAGGATAGAATTTATTTGGTGTTACAAACGTTTATAGTCTTGAACACTTAATTAAATTCAGAATTAGAATGATAAATCCTCATCAATACAAAGGAACAAAATTATCGTGAAGAATTTTTGACTAATCTTTGTCGTTTCTGTCAACTTCAGAAATAAACGTTAAAAACATACTCCAGAACTTTTACAACATCCTATAAATCTCACAAATTGCTTGACAACGCTCAAAATCCATGAACCGTAGTATTCCAGACTGCTGGGCGTTGTTTCGTTCCGGATACTCTTCGACATTCAATAATTTAAAAGTAGTCTAGACATTGAACGCCGTATACATTTTTAAAGAATGAACTTAAGTAAATCGATCGAAAGTATTAGGAATGAACGGCAATGCAGACGGAGCGACAAAACGGAAGTGGGTGTGGATGCGGACCTGCTGGCACATCCACATGACGACGATAGTATGGCAATCTCAATAATATAAATAGCAAAAGCGTCTTACCGAAATTGGAACTTTGCCCAATGTCTCGAAGAACACATATTCGCTGCTGACAGTCGCCGGAGCAGAGCAGCACGTGACATGTTTTAAGGCAGACGTAGAGTGCAAGAGTGGCTTTGTCCATTCATATGTATAGCTCAGCTGAAAGTGAAGATTAAGAAAAAAAAATACAATGGAGATAAACTATTAGTATGTCTAGAAACGATAGACAAGAACAAACTTAAGGTAAGAAATATAATAAAAATGAACGGCGTTAATGCTAATGAAAAAGGAGAAATTCGTAGGATGCACTTCTACAGGATCAAAAGCTTTTCAGAGATAAATTTATCTTGGTATCTTCGAAATATTTTTGATCATTTTCAGATTCGTATATCGTACTGCTCGTAAATAATTTTTAACTATACGTAACTAGTACATAAAAGGAGTAAATTTTAAGAGTAAAAAAATTTAAATTGTGAAATACAAGAAGGTAAGTATACGAAAATAATGTTGATAGTGGACACTAACAGAATGAGATAAAAAAACGAATTGTCAGGAATAAAACAAAGAGATGGACAGAAAAAGCGATAAAGCAGATGCGGCAGTTTTTATTGTTATGGGAAGGTTTGCAAGGCTTCTATAAAAGTCTATGCAATTTGTATAGCTTAATCTAAAACTACTGTGGTACCTGAATTTGATGACCTTTAAAAATTGCCGATACACTGAAAAGTTATATTTTACTCAAATTCAAGTTTTTGACATAAAAAACTACAGGTAACCTTACGTCAACTGAAGTTATATATTGAAATGAAATAAATCCCTTATTCATAAAAAGATGAACTTAAAAGCAATATTCATTTATAAGATTTTAATATGTATATAAGTAAGCATACGAAATATTCTGTGCAAAATTATTCTGAATTTTAATTTAAAAAGATGATGACATTAAGACAACTAAAAATGAGAATCATATAACGTATCACTTTCAGTCAAATCATGACTTATATCGACTTCAAAAAACTACTACATATATTACCAATAACGTTGAATATAAAATTAAAACGAGAAAAAACTTGTGCAGTTGTGAGTTTCTAATTGAAGTACTACAACTGCAAGCAACGCAGTGCAATGTTCCGTTTCAAGTGAACTTGGGATTACTGCACACAAGAACACTTAACGCAAGTCATTACGAAGCACTGACGTGCTTTAATGAATACACCGAGGTTTTTTTAAATTAAGATGGCAATGCACTGCTCCGTCTAGCTTGTTTAGCCTGACAAGGAACATAATAGCTTGCGTAGGATATAGATACATTTCGTAAATAACATAGAAACAAGTACCTCTTGTTGACGAAGTAAAACACCAATGTTAATGCTATTTGAAAATTTTGTGTATATGTCAAGCGGAGGCCTAATAGCACATTGTGAAATTGTGCAGGGTGGTTCGTCGTTCGCGGGATACGAGCTATAGGTATACTCGAGGACCAGGCACATATACGACCGAGATTGTATATAGACTACCTACTCCGGAGCTACAGTGGAGGTCAGAGCATGTCCGATTTATGCGCCTCTTTTGTTCTTCAGAGCGCGTATATGTGATGGGGTCGTATATGCGAGTAAAAGAGGAGATGGGAGAAAATGAGCCGGTGGAGAGGGAGAAAGAAGGGGGGAGGGAGACATCGAGCGAAATACTGGGATAAAGGGTGGTCAATGAAATGAGAATGAAAGGGTTATACAGTGTTATTAGGTGAAACTTAAGGATATAGCTGTATCAAGTATAGTAGTTAGGTAGAGTAGGATGAAGTAAATGATAAGAAAAGGAGGAGATACACATTAGATACGGTCGATTCTTCAATGATGATATCACCACAGCTAAAGCATTGGATTAGAATTGGTAATAAAAATCTCATAAAGATTAGTAAAGTACAAAGAAAGTTCTCGTAGAATGAATAAAAAACATTCATTGAGAATTCCAATTAGAAAAATTGTTCGTTTACTATATTTTATATGAGTTAATGAATTATTAGATGATTTACTGAAATGTTGGCTATTGCTATTGGATTGTTATCATTAAACATTATGTACTTGTAAAACATAAACTTCCATAATCATTATTCCTCAATTTAATTTTAGAATCATGAACGTGATAAACATACATATTTAATTTAAAAAATAATAATAATAATAATAATGCGGTTAAACAAGAGATGTCAAATTTTATGATTTCCTGATAGCGGAACTAGGCCGCATGCCCATGAAATGCCGCTCAATATCTCCAGAACTGAAGTCTGTCTTGTCTATGACGTAGATTGATTGTTTTTCCCTTAAGGGGCAAAACTGAATTTAAAAGGTAAAGTAGAGGTACAGAAAGCTGATATTGGATGACGTGGAACTCCAATATGATAGAAGCGTTTTCGGCAATTTTTCAACTAAAGTGAAGATAGTTCACTTTCAGAGCAAGTATTTTACAACGTAACACACCGAATACCCTTTTTTACCGATAACAGCGAATATCGATTACCAAAAGACATTTGCTTTTATCGTCCTTTTTCCTCTATCGTCGTATATCCATTCACTCATATCGGTATCAGACAAGCTTTTTTTACGTTCCAAAAAGTTTCGTAGTTTTCTAATAAATGATTATTTTTAGTAATGTATTTGTATAAGTGAGTTATATCGAACTTTTAAGTTGATAAGACGGTCGGCGAAAATCCTTTTAAGGTCACTTCTCATGGATGCATCAGGTTAATTGGCTTTTTGAATTTTTGAAATACTATGAATTCGTTCTGAAATTCATTCTCTACAAGATAATCGCAATAAATATGTACTAAATAAAAACCTCAATAGGCTTTTGGTCTTCGGGTATAATTATGGAGTCAATGAACAAGAATGGTTCAGCTCAAAAAAATGGTCTAAACATTTTTTCTCTTAGCTATACTCCTCTCCAATTTCGTTTGTGCACTGCAGGTACATGCAGTCAAAGTTAAGTGGCTTTCATCGAGGGTTTTCATAGAGTTAGCACTCGGGTTGCTATACCCTAGCTCATGTCGTGCAGTGTAGCTGAATATCTGATCTTTGAATACAGGGTTGCACAACTTCGGATTGTCTTTCAATGTGCTTAAATTTCTCACAGTGTTTAATTAAACTTCATAGAATTGTATTACTTTTGCTAAGTCACATTTCACTATAATTTTATTTTCGATCTTGATTTTTCTGCAAAGCTCACTTAAAATATTTAAGTTTACTCTGAATTAAAACAAAATTTAACATGTTTTGAGGATTAGTATTACAAAAAAAAACAGGAGAAAAAATGATTTATTCAGCCCCAGTAATTCGAGCACAAAACTTTAAAGTTTCACCGCTCGCAACAATACATAAAATTTCCTTTAGCGTTGAAGTGATACAGAATGAGCGACCGTACGCTCTCGGCGAATAATTAGACGGAAAAAATTAATTTTACTCTGAACGCGTTCTGAACAAGTTTAAAAGTCTCAATTAAGAAAAGAATGATTATAATACTAAATTAGCGAAAAAGTTGGACAAAGGTGCGCCTCTCTTCATTCTCGGTGTGTTCTTGTGCAAACTGCGCATTGAAGAAAAGAGAGAGAGAGCGCCCGAAGAAAAAGAAAAGCAGAGCAACAAAATAATGCCGAATGAGAAAGAGCGCCAGGGGAAACGCCGCTACTTTGTATAGGTACAAAATTCTCGTGACAGCCCGCGGCTGCGCTGCCGTGTACGCTCACGGAGTCAAAAAAGTTGAGCAAGTATATTGACCTCAGGGCTCTGCAGTACAAGCGAGCGAATTGCTATAAGACAGAACTCGCGGGCTGAACGACGAAGAAAATAATAGCAAAAGTGAGAATGAGAGAGGAGGAGCTCGACGTATATATATATATATAAACATGTTTTAGCTGAAAAACATATAGAGAGAAAGAGAGAGAGCTGGCACGAAGAATAGCTTGACCGGAACACACACCTTTCCGCAATGCTGGGCGCCCTTCTTTTCAAGCGCAGCCTCTTTCCTGTTTTTCTTTGCTCTGCTGCTTGGGCTCTCTTCTCTTTCGAGTGACCTTTTATTTAATTACACGCGACCGCTGTGCCGCCTGCAGCCGGTAAGAGGTGCAAAAAGTACGGCGAAAAACGTCCCGCGCCGCGAACGTGACCGCGATGATAATTTTGAAAATTCGGTGACGAAGATACGGGACTCGGGAAGAAAAACCAGCAGTAGACGCGCAGCACGACTAATGCGTCTGAGCGTGCTTAGGAGGGAAAGAAGAGAAAGCAAAAAGAGAGACGAGGGGAAAAGAAGAAATAGATGAAAAGGAAGGGAGAAAGAGTGATTGCGACAGACAAAAAAAATGGCGAGCATGGAACGAGGTAGATAGAAGTCGAGAGAGGAATACGAGCGACAGTAAGTATGATACCTATAGTAACAGGTTGAAAAAGAGACTCTGTATACGGCCGATATAAATTCAGTGTGGTGCTTTTACAGTAAAACTACGCAATCGATCGTAAAAGGGCTGAAGATTTATTTATCTGTAGCCTTCGTAATAAGAGAATATTTGATTCACTGCTTCGTCATTTTTTATTCTCGCTATCCCTTTTTTTTATTGTTTAACCCCCTTAAAAGTATCCGTTTTTTGCTACACCTACATTTACCTTTGTTTACTTTATTTATTTTATGATATCGTACAAGTCAGACAGCTATACATGGTATCAGAGGGTGTGAGAGACGCATAGTTGAAATAAAAATGAACAAAAAAAGTTCAGCCGCCGTAGGCAAGCAAAAAGAAACGTGGGACGTGAACGAAAGTCTGCTATATATATATATACACCATATACCTATAGAGTTCGAGAGACGACGACGAAGGAAGAGATGAAAGTGGGGGAGAGGATAGTCGGACTCGGGAGACACACTATACCACTCGGTTGAAAAGGCGAGCTTTACTTTTACTACGTAATTTGTCGGTCTCATCCGGCTGCGGTATAGTCTCGTATAACATTCGGTATTCCGTACAGAGGCCAACGGCGCGCGCGGTATATAATAAGCTAATGGATTCGGTCTTGAAACGCTGTACATTCACTACTGTTACTGCTGTAATTGTGTCAGCTTGCAAATGGAAATGGGAACGCGAACGAGCTTTCCATCGGCATATCAAAGTCCTTCGGAAGCTGTTTAAGCGAGAATCGCGAAAAAAACCGGCATGGTTATATTATTATCATCGAAACTGATTCGTTTTCATCACTTATATTATTTTTATTGCAGATATTATTATTTACGCTTTAATTGCTTACACTTATTCTTCTACTTATCCCATAATTAAAAATGTCACAAGTTCCGAAAACAGCGCAATATAATAAGTCACGAAAATTTAGTAGTGCCAGTTGCAGCGATGACGATTAGCCTCACTAATTACAAGTGGAGTAGACCTCGATCAATTACCTCAACCTAAACGCTTTCGACCAATCAAGATTTTGAACGCGCGAAACGTGATCTTCTCATTTTATGCCTCTCACGCGAGCGGCCAGTATTAAACGTGTGTGTGTGTATATATGTATCTATGTAGGACCAGAGACTCGCTGTCGCTAAACAATAGCTTCCAATTTTGGTGAAGTTAATCAGGCTGGATTATATTGTATTACTTGGAGGGCTTACGACAAATCCGTATATATGTGGAGAGTTCCACGAATCAAATGGTGCGCGAGGGAAATAAAGATTCTCGCAATTGCCTTGATATACCAAAGCTTCTTTTTTCAATAATAGAGAGAGAGAGAGCGTGCTGTTGGAGTACGTTTTTGAAATATCAGAGCTTTATCATACCAGCGACAATTTTCACAGAAATAAATGTCGGAATTTATTAATAATTTTTATTATAAAATTATAATAACTCTTAATCATTTATTTTATTTCGTATTTAAATGAATTTTAATAGATCTCCCAAAGCAACAAGTAAAATAGTTGAGCAAGAATAGCTGCTCTTTGAGTAGTTCTCCTTCGAGAAACTTTACCAAGGGATGATATTGCGTTTTCAAAGAACGATGGCTTTTCGGAGTGTACCGCATGTCGAGGTGCGGGTCAAGTTTCGCACGGACGTCGGCAATTAGTAGTCCCTCGGTTTCTCTCCTTGCAGATCTACTCCAGTAACGACTGACCTGTGTGTATGACCACATGGGTCAACCCTCTGTCGTCTCTATACGACTATGTTATGCGCTTATCGAGTTATAACGTGACACGAGATCCTATAAACAAAGCATATGACATTATGTGTCACAAGCTACAACATTTTCCAACAAATTTTGTTTGTCCAGGTGAGATTAGAATTTCGAATATTAAATTTCACAGAGTGTCACATATAGTTGCAATGAAATAACCCGGGTGTAATTATATTCAGCTTTATAGTTCAATCAATACTCCCCCACATCTTCCACTCTCTATACCCGATCGTTATTTCATCAAGCTCTCGGATGTAAGCTCAAGACAAGCCTATTCTATCTAATTTTGCAGAGCGAAAGCCATACAGCGAGGATATCATGCGGGAGGTTATACAGAAACCCCGGAAATGCCGGAGCAGCTTCATCCCTAGAAGAGAGATATATATATATGCGCTGTAGCAAGGATCTACCTAGCTCGTCGGCGTTGCTGATTACAATCGAGGTAGCCGCGCGAGGCATCACACCATTCGGCCGTCATTCCTTGGGTGTAATATACGAGCAAGCATAATCCTCGAATTACGGCTTTCTAGAACGCGCCGACCGTTCTGTTGTGTCGCTGATGCTCGGGTTGGGCTTCATCTTGTTGGCTCACATATACACGTCCACACGAGCTGGGATGTGTATACGATAATAGTTTCCTGCATAATTGTCGGCTAATGAGTTATCCGGCGCAAATGCCCGTCTCTCACTGAGGTCTAAAGAGGTTTGGAGCATCGAAATTGTATCTCATTCACGTGTGTAGCGATATCGTCGGGATGCCAGGATAGCACTCGTGCTGCTACTATACTCTCGATTTTCCGGGAGAGAGCTTGCGAGCTTTTCTAAAGCGTAGAGAGAGAACAAGTAGTATAGCTTTATAATTCTCGTCTGAATAGCGCGTCATGTCTGACATCATCGTTTTACTCGACGGCGATAATGCGCGATGGATTGCAGTAGTAGCAAAGACGTATAATTACGTAGAATACAAAAGTTTCAGTGAGGAGAATGGCGCTACAACTTGCGCTCGAGGCTATTAACTCTTGATGCAAACGCGGAACGTCATTGTACAGGAAAGATTGATTCTGATGGAAATTTAAAAAAAAAGAAAAACTCGTTTACGGCGCATTGCAAATTAAAAATTTCATTTATAGGGTTTTCCACGAAGTAAAATTACAAATGAGTTATCCCCTTGCTTATCGTCATGCATAGTCATGAAAAAAAAATGCAATGACTTTGTAAATTCGCTTTGGTCGTTAAATTGAACTTTAGCGGCGTTAAAAAAAATTCGTAATACATACAATGTTTAATGGAAATCGCGCGTATTTAAATTTCTGCAAAAGAACACAGAGACCGAGGTATTTTCAAGGCAGCTTTTAAAATTCATGAATGATCATTCCCCTTTGAAAAAAATGTGCACCCCTTGCTAAATATACGACTCAATAGTTTGTACTAGACGAGTGAATATTCATAAGCATGATAGCAGCATCGGACTAATTGAAACTGTAAAACTGATGCGCAATATCGACAAGCGACGCATTTGTTTTCAATGATAATAATCAATCTAGTTTGTAAACGTGCTTCAATTTTATCTCATCGAACAATATTTTCTGCGATAACGAGATCGATAATATAATTCCATTATATATAATACGTGATGGTGAAAATAAAAAAGTACAAGGATACTCGTGCTACAGAGAGAGAGAGCTATTACTAAATTCGGTTTTGCTCCATTATCGGACACACGTTATTTCTTTATCGACGGCGCCGTGCTTGCATTTAAAACTCTGATATCAAAAAGGCATAAAACAATTTTGTACAATATTTTTAAAAACTCTTTTATGGCTGAGTGTATAACGCCGAAACCCTGCACGCGTTGAAAAAAATTGCCTTCTGCTCATTATTGATCACGAGCAATGGCATTGCAATTTATAACTTTCAAGCAGAATTTTAATTAAAAATTTACCCAAAGAGTAGATATGCGTGCAAGTAATGTGAAAACAACAACAAAAATTGAAAACGAAACGAAGTGAGTTATGCAAAATCTGATGATTCATGCGATAATATCGCAGTTCGCAACATTGTTTATCTATGCGTGAATTTTTCTACAGCAAACAAAATTAGTTTGTTATTTAATTGAATATGAAAGCCTTCATGCGTGCGTGGGGTGGGCGCCGGGAGGAAGGAAAGAAAGAAAATAGATTTTCACGTGGGCTTGTGCATTTCAGCGTGGAAATCCGGCGTATTTTAATGCGCGGCATAAATCCGGGAGCTTGAAATCCAGGTCGACGAGCGACAAGACGTAGAAACCGCGCGTTTCTCGAGACCTTCTTCCTCCCGCGTCAACGAAAAGTCTCTTGGGCTAAGGAGAGAAGAAGAAGAAGGAGCAAGACAGAGAGAAGGAGCAGGAGATCCCGAGAACGCCGGAGAAAGAAAAGAGAGACTACCCTATCCAGTGGTAGCTTTCTAGGTCCTACGTAATTTCATAAGGCAAAAGCTCTTGCTCGCCAAGAGGCTAGTGCCGCGCATCACGAGATTCTCTATCTCTCTCCCTCTCTCTCTCTCTCTCACTCCATCTTTTATAGTTCTATTTTTCCACTTTCCTTTTATCTGCCATCTTTTACTTTATGCATGCTGACGTTCGTCTCTCCATCTTCTTAGCTTTTCGTGTATTATCGCGTTTTAATAAAAAAATTTGTATTATATTTCTCTTGCTGCAGCTATATAGCTCGATATCTACACCTCCCAGATGTATACTTTTACGACCTAATCTTTTTGGAGCAGCTGCTCTATCTAATTAACTATAGTTGTTTTTCTGCGGAGGAACCTGAAAGATTCTATTTATGTAGAAAGACTTTTCAATATTTTAAGTTTTGTATATATAATAAAATCGGTTATAGGTCGTTGGAAATAATCTGCATGAATATTATATTAGCTGTTTATTAATTAATCATTATTTTTGCAATAAATTGATTATTATTATTGTGAATTAAAATTACCTGCAGAACTAAAAGATTAATTGTATGTACATGCATATAACGCTTCATTTTACAGGATTTAAACCCATATTGTACTCAATCGAAAAATCGAAAAATTTTGCAATATTAAATATCTATTTATAAAAATGAAAGTAAATAAATTAGACATTTAATATTAGCGCGCTAAAAGCGTAATTCGAATTTTCGTCGTTTCACTCTGACGAAGTGAAAATTTAATTTTGCCTGAAACGAATTTAGTAGGTTTTTAGAGAAAATCTAGTCCTCGACTGAAGTGAATCTCACCGCTTTATAAAAGATGTAACAGGATATGCGCTCTTTCTCCTCTCTTTGAAGTTCAGTTGACCCTAGCCGCGGCCGTCTGTCGTGCGGGCGTGGATTTTCTTTTCAAAGCTGATCGAGGGTACGATAGTGCAAAATGTGCAAGTCTAGAGATGAAGAGCCTCTCGATCCTTCACACATATCATATAGACCCTTTATACTGCATGCCACTTTATGCGATGTATGTATTTTCCTTATAGTTTAATCTTTTGTAATTCATATCTTTAATATTTTTTTCGTAATTCTTAATTCAAAGATTGTCGTGTTCAATGGATTTCAAACGATATGAAATACAAGTGAACAAAATAATTGTTATGTTATATACAAATGTTACAATTACTCCTCGTATTTATCAGCTGATCTGATATAAATTTACCAATCAATGACTATTGGATAAAATAAACCTACGTGCGTTCGACCATTTAAAATCATTAAAAGCATTTGAAACTCTGTATCTAATTATCCTAGATAGCATTGGCTATACAGTGTCTCAAAACGACTTTTGCAGATCTGCGCCCGCAGTAATACCATTAACGAAACTTTCTTTATTTCGTCTTCTGAAACTTCTTATTACCAAAATTCTTTTAGTGTCTCATCTGCTTACCGCATTTTCCGTTCTTCCAAAGTCGCTAGTTTATATCACCTTTTGAGATTCCAAGAAAAGATTTTTTACGCTCTCGGAAAATTAAAATTCACCATTTATTAAATACGCGCGTTTGCACGAAAGCCACGAGAGAACCACTGATAATACACTCGATTGCAGACGTCTGTATTATGTAATACGCAGTAGCGATGGTACTTGAAATGACCCTTCCACGTACCTGCCAACCGCACCCTCGCAGCATCTCTCCCCTTATGGGCTATTCTTTTCTCGATATATCGCCAGCGCTGCCAGTTTCTCACAGAGATGCACGTCAGACGTGCCGGCGAGTTCGTATAAAGCAGTATTAGAAGCATCAGAAGCAAGCTATAGCCTTGTGTCTGGAGTGGCTGTCGGTAACTGGAGAAGCCATGCGCGGAAGGAAAGCAACGAGAATATAGCATCAGAGCAACAGCCCGCAAGTATAAGCAGCTCGAGGGAATCACGAGACTGGCATACGTACACAACAAGCCTGACTACCCCCTTGATTTCTCACGATGTTTCGTGAATTAGCCCGCATATAGTATACTGTGCAACCCAGCACGTAGCCCTAACGAAAGCTCACTCTCTCTCCTTCAACCTCAAGTCGACTTCGACTTGGTTCTTGTGTATATATTTGCGTATGCGCGAAAGCCACGCCAGCAGCGAGAAACACACCACCACCGCGCGCGCGCCACCTTAGCTTATACTCCTAAAGATAAACTACCGGGAGCGAAGTTCAAGAAGCCAAGAACCGCCGCTTTTGGCTGCTGGGCTGCAGGCATATACGGCGCGTTGCCGGTCTTCCAGCTTCTTAATGAAAAACAATAGCTCTTTTAAGCCGCGAACGCGTGCGCTATATATACGCGCGCGCATGCTACTACTGCCGCAGACTACTGAGATTTTCCTTCGGGACCGTAAATTAAGTAATTTATGTCTGGGCACTTTTTTCCAGCTCTCTCTCTCTCTCTGTGTTTCTTATTTCGTCTTTCGGGGAAAGCGTATATGCTATGCTTATTGCTCTTTTTATTTCTTTTTCTTTTCTTTTCCAAATACAGATATTTAAGTTTATTTTGTATAGATTCTCATATATTTTGCAATAGCGACATGCATCGATCAGAACTTATGTTTACGGGCTATATCTACGTACACATGATGACGCAATACGCATAAGGGCCTTGGATACATGAAAATAGTATTATATTACGCAATTATAATACACACGTGTTGCATACGCTATTTTTTGAAGCAAGAAGCGAAAAATTCAACTTTAGATGTTTGTTTAAAGTATTTACTTTACACACGCATTTTTACGCGCGCTAAACAGGCATCTAAAGTTGAATTCATCAGTTTAAATGCATTATCAAGTTAATATAGAACTGAATTGAATAAAAACAGTTTTACCAAATTTTCATACCGAATCTCAGTTTAAAATGTAGCAAGCGACTACGTGTTCCGCTTAACAGAGAATTTAAAGCTTTCCATTGACACATAGGTACTTATTATACCAAAGGCGTACTTTTACGAGTGCCGTATCCAAAGTTATGACTTTCGCGATCTCGAACACAGTATTTTACGAGAAAATGCACGATTCGATCTTAAAGCTCTCATGATTTCAAAAATCCTTTTATTATAGTTTTTGAACAAAATCGTATTTCAAAGCGAAATTTTCAGTAATAGTACATCATTTTATTTGTATATTATGAGAGTAGATGCCACCAATAGATTTGTGCATCGCTTATATGACCATATCGATTAGCGTGGAAATCACTTTGCGCATGAATAAATAACATAGTGAAATTATTTTACGCGTTATTTAATGTGTGGGTTAAAAAATCGGATTCGGTTGCAACTTTGGAAATTGATTTCTTGTATAGATAAAAATAAAATAAAACATTGTTAGGGCTTTTGTTGCCGAGAAATCGTACACTTCAACTAAAATGTCAAATAAACAGGGTATTAAATTTTGATTAGAATCTTTGAAAGAATTTATGCTACGTCACTTTTACCGATAGAAATAAAAACTAAACAAAAGACCTTTCAATTTGACCAATTACATAATTAAAATATATTTTTTCATTCAAAAGTATAGCAGACAATTAAACATCCGTAGCTGAAATGCAGTAATTCTAAATGTTAAGAATTTTTAACCATTCTTTTTGCTTATTTTTAACTGTCTGCTACTTTTGACATACACTCTCCTTGTGAGTTTTAAAATTGTTAACGAGAAAACACTCAACTTTTCGCACAACTTGAACTGAAAAATAGTACATTGTGCTTACTCTCGTAAACAATATCTTATATTCAAATAACTTCTTTTAAAAAGTAGCACACCTAACTTGTGTACATGAATAATTTTGAATGTTGCTTTTTTGTAGTAGTTGTATTACTTTAAACATTTATGATTATTAAAAAAAAGACAATATTAATGTTTAATTTTTTATGTAGTGCGAAAGAAATTATTTTTGCACGAGTATGAGGTTTTCGCCCAAGCGAAGAGAGGGTAACAATCACACGAGTGGAGGATCATCTTTCGCACGCATGTCGTATACTTTTTATCGATTTAAAAGTTTGTGAAATGTGTAAATATGCACTGTACGCAGAGAAAAATAGTAACTTTCTGGACAACTTTTCTATTTCCCTCATCACAATCTGTGCGCAGAATGTATAATATATATAGCGGTGTGCCTCTATGCCTTCCCGGTATGCTATAACAGCCTAAGTCTACTGTTATTAAGAATACGGTATTTTACCTCTTTGAATGGATTGAAATATTCTTTCACTTCATAAAAGCAAAGTACGAGAGGGGTTTTATTTGAAACTTTAGAGCCTAACCAATATTTTTCAAAAATATATTTTTATAACATTTAGGTAATAACTTTTCATCCACTTTACTCTTTAAAATTTATAGTGTATATATATATATATATATATTGAAGGACGAATTGTTACAACTGCCGTGCATATTCTAATAAAAGTCATACGAAATCATGGAAAACAACTCCATCTTTCCAACGAAATAAGAAGCACCGGCTGAATGAGAATAAACTCCTGTGCATATTACCTTACAACATTTATTATTAATGTTACTATTATCTAACTAAAATATTTTTTAATTTTATTTCCGGTATTTTATATTAAAATCAAGTTAGCGCATTACAAATTAGTAATAATATTAGTGTTATCATGTTAAGTTAAGTCCGATCGTGGATAAAGTAGAACTAGTTTTACTGGCGACTGGTGTTCAGTAGATAAATGATAGTATAGAACTTGCCACCCTTAGCGATTTCAGTTACCTTCCTTACCTTCCTACGTTATTGATTTTTCTCTACGATTCATCTTTCGATTATTTTTGACAGTATTATAAAAAGAACGTAATGATAAGTTTAAAATTTAACAAAAAATAAAGAAATAAATAAATAGTATAAATCAATGCTTCGATAAACTACAAATTTGTATTTATGTTTAGATCGAAAGCGTATTGTATAAGAAAATGTATATAAAAACACATTGAATAGCATTACTATAAATTCTAAAGAAATTAAGTTCCTTCAAATTATTTCAACAACAAATAAGTTATCAATTAAAAAATATCAAATTATTCATTAAAAAAGGCATAGACTATCACAAAAATGAAGAACTATATATGTAAAAGAACGTATCTATATGCGTTGAAAAAGAAGTTGAATATTGTCAAAAGCATTTCCCTCTTCATTCCTATTTTCGAGCAGGTTCGACTCTAGATTAAGGAAGCCTTATGCTAGTGCCAGGTGTGCATTCATTCGTCGAAAGTCGGGTTGATTACATTTACTTTTTTATTTTTATTTCTTTCATGCTCGTAATCTTTTTTTGCTTTCCATTCACTCGCTAGAGAACAAACATACTGAGAAAAAAATGACTTGGGTTGCTATTTTTCATTTATAGAGGTCTTTGAATACGCTGCATTAATTAAAAGCCGATTAAGTTTTTCAGGGTACTACTCAAAGATAGCCATGCTTTTACAATTACGTATCACACACAAATCATTAAGTAAGAAATAATAATTCACGATTAAGTGGACAAAAAATGATGATGATGTAAACATTTGCAATAATATAAAGTCCCGATGGCTATTAGATAAGTAGAAAATTAAAAAGAAAGCTATCAATCTATGAAAAATCATATGTTTTATCTAGAGAAATACGAAATATAAGACTGTTCCTATACCTATGTTTGTGGCAAAACAAGCGATTATTCTCTATAAAATTGATAAACACCGTCATCAACGATTGCATTCACATACCGAAACATAAATAAATTCCGTAACATAAGGCGGTAGACAACTTAATGTATTTTTCATACGACTAAAGCCTGTGTGTTTTCGAATTCCAGGGTTGTCAGGAGGGGGATAACAGTGGTGACCTGAATATCTGCGTTGCGAAGGGGACGATGATCGCTAACGGATTACGAATAGATGGAATTGATAGAGTAATACAGACGCGATCGATCACCTGGATCTAATATATCATGCAGAAAGCATATTCGATTGACAGTTTATACTTTGATCTTTTCGACTCTTATTATACGTAAGCTCATCTTATGAATTTGTTTATTTTGGCGCCCAATTTTAGCGCGTGACATCCGCATCAGTTTTGCTTGATGTTTGAGAATGTGCTTGAAACTAGTCGTTCCCTAAAGAGTTTGTTATATAAATTGATCGATACTTTAAGTATGAATATTGATTAATAAGATGAAGATAAAATTTAATTATCATACATTTTGGGTTATAAGTTTCCTAAAAGTTCAAAAGCTTAGTTCATAAATCTACAAATTAGTTTCAGCTTAAACTATAAGAATCTCTGAGTAGGTACGTCATCTTATAGAGAATAGAGCCACTTATTGGATAGAATCAGTCTACGTGATTTTACGGTACACGTAGTTACCCTACATTTCTATGCACGTACATTCAAAATTCAGAGGAAAAGCCCTTTAGGCCGTAGTCTTTCGATGCTTCATCACTAAAGTGCATTCGTAAGTAGGTGCAAATACTCTTGGCTGAATATCTTCAGTTGGCACTGGACCAAGCTACGCCGAACAGTAAGTCGTAGATCGAATCTATTAGACAGCCATCAAAGGCAGACGTTGTTAGACTATTAAGAGTACTTTTATAAAATACCAAAGTGCATGTCCAGAGTGTTTTATAAATGGACAAAGTTGGCGACGTTGGCGGTCATCCTCTGGTAGAAATTACTCTATTTCCTGGGTCGGACTGGCCAGTAACAGGCCATATTAAACATGTTATGTAAAGGGCATTTTCTGGTCTGTTACTGGTCAGTCCTGACCAGAAAATAGAATGATTTCTATTAGGGTCATGTGAAAAAGATATGTTTACCCCGCACTTAACCGTTTACAGAGTAATTTTGTTACGATTCTATTACAGTGTAAGCTGCTCACCGGAGCAGTGTCCCAGACTCTAGAGCAGACTCGCCCAGACACACGAGCAGACCGGAGCAGACCGGAACAAACTGGAGCAGACTGGCCCCACAGAGCACACCAAGAGCCTACAAGCTCTCGCAAAGCCGCCGAAAAACTATCGCGTCGCATTTTATGACGGTACGCTTTTCCTATGCGTATATACAAAAAA
>UCOJ01001377.1:0-32219 GCA_900474305.1 Cecidostiba fungosa | reverse complement strand
GCTTTGGTATCATAGGTTAGTCGAAAGGGGCACATTTCCTATATACCACGGGCATCCTCCTTTCCGGCAAATCAATACAATGATGAATTCCTTATCGCATGCAAAATACACCCCGTGGTATTGTAAATTAAACAATTTCAATGCGCTGCAACAAGCAAAACCACTGGAATCCCCGAGCCTTATTCACTCGGCTCCAAGCTCCTCCAGCGTGTCAGCAGCAGCAGCAGCAGCAGCCCCATACCCTCGAGACAAAGAAAGTAATCCGTTACACTGCAGTGCAAGCTTCGCGCGCTTGCATTCATACACAGCTGCGACGCGATTCGCGCTCTGGCTCAATATCGCGCGCGCTTTGTGCACGTGAAAAGCGAGCTTCTCTAGCTCTGGCTCCACGTACGCCCGCCCCGCCGCAGTTTTTTGCAAGCGCGCCGGAAAGCTTCATATGTAAGCACTGGTAAATGCTGGGAGCTTGCAGCCGACGCCGCTGAAATTCTGATTAGGAGCGCTATGGGGGTAGATGCAGCATACAGCTTCGGGGGAGGAATTTCGAGCGGGAGAATTCTCCGGAATTCCGATTACCAGGTGTATATTATGCGTTGATTCGACGATAAAGTCTGGAGGTGCTGGAAATCTTTTTTACGCTGATTCACTGGGGAAAAGAACAATGCCCACGGCCAATGGAAAAAATCCTTGCAAAGGTTATGAAAAACCATGAATTTAAAAACAAAATTGTAACACTTGTAAGTGCTGGGAAAGTGTTAAACAATGTCTTTGATTTGTTGAAGTCTGACTAGTCCCCGGATGTATCTACTGCAAACCAAATTAATGCTAAAAATATATTTAACAACAAAGCTCCCAGATCTAATCAATTCTATGAGTAATCGATCAGAATTGATTATTAGATCAGGGAGCCTTGTTGTTAAGTATATTTTTAGCATTAATTTGGTTTGCAGTAGATACAGCCGGGGATTAGTCAGACTTTAAAAAAATCCAGGGCTTTTTTTAACACCGTCCCACCACTTATCCCATTTCTTCCCAAGCGGACATTTTATAGTTGATTGGGTTTTTGTCTAATAGAAAATTGTCGAAAAAAAAAATAATAATAATAATAACCAGAAGCACTTTTCTGAAGTAAAATGTCCCGCTCTTTCGGATTCTGAAGTCGGAATTTGGAAATATTTTAAAATGGCGGTTTGAATTTGGTGAAAAATCAGAAATACATTTTTCAACATTTTGACATGCTTGTTTAGAATAAAACGGTTTCAACGCCATTTTGAAATTTTCCAATGGAAATTCCTAAATTCGCAAAATAGTTTAGTAAAATTCGTAATAGCTAAACAACTGCATAGGTTTTACAAGGATTTTTTCTTGATAACGCACGCACATACTGATGGCTTGGGCCTTTTTCGATGGAGAGAAAATTTAATTAAAAATTTCCCGGCGCTTCGCTAAGCCAGAAAAAATGTTAAATAGGTAAAAAAAGCAAGTGTCCGTCGTCGAATTCTTTTACTACTTCTGGCACAAATTCGGTCGGACTATGTCGGATAATTCGAAAAATGTCGGCGATCCCGTGTGTGCGCATATAAAAAACTCGGCGAGCACATAAGGAATTTTCAATATAGGTGCGGAGAAAAATGCGCAGTAAGCTGATACACACGACTGCAGCTGCAGAGATGGAGATAGCGCGGCGGAGTTTTGAATTTTCAGGTCGGCTTGTCAGTATTTTTTCAAAAGCTCGATCTCTTTAAAGAGCTGGACAAATATGTGTCTTTTTCTCTTTTCGAGTCGGCAAAAGAGCGAAAGCAGCGCACCCGGCTCATCCGTGGCACAGATTTCCACTGCTGCGGCTGCTGCTGCGTCCCGGAGGAGATGTAGATAAGGCTAAAAATTAAGTCCCACGCGGAGATTAGAGCCGACTTCTAGCCCTCTTTCAGCCGCGAGCGAGCGAAAGACGGATCGCGGAAGAAAGAGGCAAATGTTGCCTGTGAATGCGAGAATTCGCTGCAGCTCTCTCGTTTCACGAGGCGTGTTTGTCAGATCTCGGGAGAAGATACTTTTGTCTGGGATATGTTTGTGCGCTCCTTTTTCATTTGGCTAATACTGAGCAAACGTAAACAATATTCGATATCCATTTATTTGTCGGTGGCGAATAAGGACACTTGGTGCAACTAACTCTATTAATAGCCCTGACCGACATTCCCAAGACAGCTAATTGCAGCCACTCTCAAAAAAGCCTATTAGCTCCTTTGTCGCTCCCTCTCCCCTGAGCACACCTATACACACAGCCGCTTCAAACGTGATTGAAGTCTTTCGACTGCAGAGGCTGAGGGAGAGAGAGAGAGCCAACGCATAAAAGAGACTCGCTGCGCCAGCACACATGCATGTCATTAACGTCATTAAGCCACCGCTGCTGCTGCTCGGGTTAACATACTCGGCGAGATTCTTTGTGAGCCTCGGCTAATCCGCTTCTCTCTCTCTCTCTCTCTCTCTCTCTCTCTCAGCGGCGTCGAAAAAGGCCACTTCAGCAGGAGGCCTTTCTCTTTCTCGCTCGGCGCGAGCGCTCGCTACTTACTTCTTACTTACGGCTGAGAACTTTTTCTTCTGCGCGCCAGCTCTGTCGGCGCCCTTTTTCTCTTGTCGAGCTCTTAGCGGGCTTCTTGGAAAATGTTTCAATAACCGCCAAGTAAGAAGGCTGCTTGTGGCATCGGTTTTCGAATTATTTCAAGGCTGGGCATTATTTAGGGAAGCGAGAATTGGCTTTGGTATTCGTCAAGTAGCTTATTCGATTGACACTCACTCGGGTTTGGCCCAGCTAGCTGTTCAGCCAGCTGCCCCTGCCACACCTTCGCGCGCACGACTACGCCGTAAAGCGTCGCCCCTACTGTCACTTCATTATGCTTTTATGAGTAGCGGGAACCTGATATCGCACGCGCGAGACCGGGGCACGTGCGCAGAAAAAAGTGCTGCTGCTGCTGCTGCTGCCAGTGGCTGGCACTGGCTGGAGAGATCAAGTTGAAAAGCGAAAACGTGAGCGCCCGTTTGTTAAGTATACGCGCGGATGCGGCTGCAGCTGCTTCATTTGTTTTCTCTGTTCATTATTGCAACAACTTTTCAGGTTCAATAATTCAAGCACTCTCGCTCCAGGTATGAAAACAAGCCACAGCAACATAAGCAATCTGCAAATAATTGATTGTCCAGAACGAGCTCGAATCGCTCGAAACAAGGCGTCTAAACTCTCGCCGCCGGATGACTATTGCTATTGTATCGTCGCTGTACCGGCAGCTGTGGCTATAAATCAAATTTCGCGCGCGCCGTTATCGAAAAACTTTCGAATGAGCGTCCTCGGATTGGCGCTCGCGCCTTTAATGGCGCACGCGGCCGGCGACGCTACGCTTACATCTATAGCACGGCAGCCCTGCAGTGGCCTGCTTTTTCGCTTCGCTTCTTTTTTTCTCTTGTGTCAGCTCGCGCTACTGTTGGAGCTCTTGTTATTGAATTCGATTTGGCTCGAGACTGCGGAGGCGACACGCTTTTCGATTTCGAGTTTTGGCTTTACTTCGGCGAAATGATACGGGGCCGCCGATTAAAACCTAGCAGAGAAGCTAAACTTCTTCTAGATTCTTTGGGCTTGCCAAAAATTAAATGCCGAAAATTTGCGAAACACATAGCACGATTCTTTATCTTTTTTAATAATTAGTAATTACACGAGCGGGGCTCGAGGGCCGAATTTTGTCGACACGCGCTCTTGTCGGTTTTCAATTATAGTGTTGTAAGCATTTATCGCATTGCCATCCTATAGATGCGCGATGGAAAACGAGTTCTCAAGTTGTGGCTTAGAAAATGCAAAGTGATATGCACCATCGGCACTAGAATAAAAACGTCCTGAAATTAGCACGAGAGCACAGGACGTATAATACTTGAGCATTTCGGCAATGTTAATTGAATTAAGGAAGCCGGGCCGCACATATAGTCCCCAAGCCGCTCGAGTTGATAAGCCGCGCGACGACGGCACACGAGCCTCCCGGGCCTTGGTATAATAAACACTTTCGTTCAGCTCGCGTTAGACTCTGCGCTAGACTGTGCGCTATGCGCGAAATAGTCGACTCGGGACTTTGGCTGCGACTAATGAAAGTGCGCCTTTACTTTACTTTACAATGCCCAGGGCTTTATTTATCTTGATGCGGATAATCTCGCGTTGATAAAGATTACACCGCAAGAGAGCTAATGTTTTGTTTGCTACTGCTGGCTTATGCTGCGAGTTTCCTGCAACAAATAAGCATCACGATCATTGTTGAGCAGTATGCGGCTGCTTAATGCAAATTTTTGAAATGTTGAAAAGATCGAAGAAAGATTTGTAAGTCCCGGGTTGTTAAAAACTCGACTTGCCCGCCTGAAAAGTTGTACCTATAATTATCGGTGGCTACTTTTCATTGATTCTCCCCCCACGTTGACTTAAAATCAGCGTTATTATATGTATTCGTTACGGACGAATCGACGCATACTTGTAGGTAAAAAGCAAACAAGCTATCGTCGGGGGCAAACTCGCTCGAGCCGGCAGCCCGAGAGACGCAAAGGAGAATTTAACTTTGGGGCCCGGGCGCGCGACTGGAATTGCTTGCGAACTAATCTCACCGCGCGGCGTGGCGGCGGTGGCGACCGGCGGAGCGGCCATCCGCGATGCCCGGCGTTTACGCTGATATACGCGCGAGAGAGTCGGGAGAGAGCTGATGGCGCACCACGTCGGTCCACCGAGGATCGAGAGGCATTGCCGGCCGAAATGTCGGAGGCTATTCAAATTTCAAACCCCCGGGCTGCAGTCGCCGGTGAGCGCAACAGCAAAGGACAGCGAATGCAGCCGATGTCCTTTCTGAAAAACTACATCTTCGGATCAACGCCACTGCAGCGAGGCCCAAGAATACTGGAATTGCGCATCTCAACTGCGACTTGCTGCGAGTCATTCGCGCATATATGTCTTAGCTCTGCCGCCATGCAGTCATTTTATTCCTGAAGAGATATAAGCTATCGCATCTCCCCGAGATATAAAGACGAGCAGGAAACTGAAAACGTACATAGGATAAACGCAAACTTTGAGCAGCCAAAGAGTCAGCCTCCGAATCATCGAAATTTGACGGGAGATCTTCGCTTGGGCAGCTCTGTCTTCCCCGTACACTACTGCGCGATGAGCGCCGAGAGCGTGCGGAGGGCGGTATTATTTCGCCGGAGCACTTTAGATCGCGCGCCGAACGATCGAGAGTAATAAAAGTGACCGAGCGACCACGTTCCGGCGGATTACGCGCGGGCCGAAATTAAAGGCGCCGCGCGTCTTCTCCTCGATGCGTACTTACATTGATTGCGCGTGCTCGCACTTCGCTTGTTCGAGTTTGTTTCGCCCGTTTTCGAATCGACCCGTTGCGTGCAGACAAGATCCATTTGGAAAATTGCTTGTCCCGGCGAAATGCATATGATGAAAGCGATGCCCAGCTTCTCCAGTCTTGTTTTCGTTACGTTTTTTACGCGCGAATACAGTAATAAGAAAACCTATGTAGACTGCATTTATCGATTAGCTGGAGCGCAGCTAATTTCCAATTAGAGACCGCATATATGCCATATAAAAGAGGCGGCGGTGCTCGAGCTTTGTTCGCGCAATCGCGAATATCGATCAGAAGCTATTACGGATTAATTAATTTCTCGCGACTGGATTGGGCTATCGCTGTCGGTTATCTCTCTCCCGAAAAAAGAACAAAAAATATCATCCCCACGCCATAAAAGACTTATTTTTATGCAGTATACGTATAGGTACATGCTATAAGCAGATAATCGAGTGCGGGCGAAGAATGGAATAAGGAGATATATATATATATATATAGCGATTAGATCGAAACGAGTATACAGCCCAACTGACCAAGCGATCTTTCAAGGAAAACGGCAGGGTAATAATAGAAAAAATATCAGCCGGCTTTATCGGCGGTTCAATCTTACGCCCCCGCCGACAATAATTATTTCTCGCGTGTCCGATAGCATCGAGAGCTACTGCGGGGCTACTTCCGCGTGCGATGGTGCGGACTCGGGTGTGTGCTTTACCCTAGCTCCGCTTTCTTGCTCCGTTTATTTTTCTTCTCTTCTGCAGCTCTGCTGTATACCTGCTCTTCTTTGTTTTACTTATATCGAAAACAATTTTAAGCCGATTCTCAAATGAAGCCAGCTCTTGTCTTTGAACAAGCAAAAGAAAGAAGGAGCAGCCAAATCTTGAAAAATTATTCTTTAAAAAAATATCAGTCGCTTGGCGCGCGCGCGCGCGTGAGCCGCCTACGCGATCTCCCGGACCTTAATCATTCACCGTCCGTCTCTTTCGCACTTTTGATTGCGGCCATATTTCGTGACGCGCCGGCGACGACGTCGCGGCGTCGTCGACATATGTAAAAGCGAGACGGGAGGGCATACATTATTCAAGCGCTAAGGCGACGGCAGCAGCGACGAGAGCCAAACGTTCGATTATCAAGTCATTATAGCTATCAATTCTCCAAGCTGCTCGTATTTGCTCTTCCGTTTTCCGATATAAATCTTTTGCAAATAATAATAATAATAATAATAATAATAATATACAGGTATGTCGTTGCGCTAATTCGGAAATATTGCGAATATTATTTATTCGCACACACGAAACAAACGTTATGCAAAGCAGGGGAAAAGGCTTTGTGCAAAGTTCCGCCGCAGCAGATAACACCGCGCTGCAAATGCAGTAATGCAGGGAAGATAAATACCCACGACGCGGTCCTAACATGTATACGCACACGTATGTGTGTACTTTGTACTATAGTGCACAAACGCCGCTGGCGCGCACAACTCATCGAATGCAAGCTTTTTTTAATTGGCAACAAAAAATAAACGAAAACAGAAAACCAGCGGTCGCTCGAGGTTAAACCTGATTTATCGGCCCGCAAAGTTGAAATAACACACGTTTTCCTCGTCGCAGAATATAATGTTTGAACTGCGCTTCTCACAAAACCGTGATTAATGCGAAAAATTTACGAGCTTGTACCGATGGCCTGATTATAAAGAATTTTATCAGGCGGAATGTAAAACACGTACTTTTCTTCCATCGAGCTTTTCAATTAAAAATCTATATAGAGAAATACATGGATGGAATTATTAAATTTTACTTCGCTCCAATAACTCGGGCACCGCGCGTCACTTTGAATTCAGTGATGTATCGTAAGTCGTCCGATAACTAACCTGGATCGTACAAATAAACTTGTGTTAATTTATAATTTATCGCACATCTATACCAAAGAGCTTATATTCCACTGTAATTCCTTTATACATCCGTCCATCGCAATGAACCGAAACTTTCAATAATAATTTTCATGATTTAATTCGCCTCAACTGAAAATAATAGTGTGAGTAATAAAAAGACTCGCTGATCATGCGCAGACATATATACATATACATTCGGGTCAGTCTGAAATCCAATAGCTCGAGGGATGAGCCGAGGTCTCCGCCTCCTTCTTTTTTTTCTCTCATCGCTCTCGGAAAGAATCGATAATTAACTTGGCTCAAACTGGGAAGGGATGGGGTTCGAGACGATTATTATTAAAACCGGTATAAGCGGTGGAAAAGAAACTGGCCGCCCGCTAGCGGACTAATCAGCGTAACGACGTTCGACCACTTTTGCCTCCCGGCTATACCGAGAGAAGATATAATTAACATGTGCCGGTCGAACCCTGCAGCTGGTGGGATTTTGGCAAATTGTATAAACAGCTATATAGCTGACAATGCATTCATTCGAATAATTGTTTTGCTAAAATATTATACTGCATAATTCTACTCCGTGGCAATACTGCAGGTCCATCATTAGCCCTCGTAAAGCGAGGAAAGCGTAAAAAAGGCAGCCGAGGACCGACAGTGCAGAAAATAGAAAAAATATCGCGAAGGCAGATGCGCTGCTGCTGCTGCTGCTGCTGCTGCTGGCGCTGCGATGAAGAAAGTTTTCAAAGCCCTTAACCTTATTCAGCGCGCAACTAAACTGACTAACAAACTAACTGACGTGCTCTCGAAAGTAGCAACCGTAGCCCCATAGAGACTTAACAAGGCGGAGGCGCCAAAGTGCCTCTAAATGACGATTTCGCAGACGGTAAAAAGAGTCTTTGAACGAGGCCTAATACCTAGGTACCATTCGATTGGCCCTGAATGCATAAAGTAGCACGCTTTGCGTTAAATTCATTCATGAAAATTATAAACATACCTATACACTGCAGTAAAGGGGCGACAGGAGCAAAGTTTTCGAGAGGCACTTAACAACGCGAGTGAGCTGCCATTATTTCTGCAATTGGCATTCAGCGACGGACAAAGTGGGGCTATCGCACTACCGCTATATACGTGGGAATGGAAAACTTTGCAAGGCATTGTTTCATCGAAGTCTTCTTCCAGCTCGGAGTACTTGCTATTTGGACTATATTATTAGGAGCAGCACATCAGTCTAGTGCAGCTTTTCGTCAAAAAATATTGCTATTCTTTCGAAAACATTTGCCGACCGTTTTCATTTGCAGAGAGAGAGAGAGAGAGAAAGTGAAATCTGAAGCTGCGAGTATAGCTAGTCATCGTCAAGCTTGCCTGCCGCGCTCCCCCCTGGCACTTTCAATTTTCCCCATTTAGGGCTTAATGAAGGGCCGTTGCCGGCGCTGCTCGACATTCAGCGAGCGCTCAAGAGAGGGACCGAGCTAGGGAAAGCAGACGTTCTCGCTTTCCGCTCTCTCGACTCGAGTCGTCGGCGCTATTATCTCCGAGCCGGCGAGGCTGCATTCATTTTTCAGAGCTACTTCACGTCTCTCTCGAATTTGGCCGCTGTTTGAATATGACTCCCGCGCGAAAATATAATACGACATCTCGTTGTATTTTTCACCTGGGTTTTGCAATATGTTTTGCCGCGGGCCACAGCACTAATGTACAATTATGCATCAGCTCGGCGTCTCTTGATTTTCTGCAGAGGAGAAGGCTTTGCTCTCAAAGTGAATATTAAGCTTGGCTTCGCCCAACTTTGGCCCGTATATTTCGCGATAGTTGATTCTGACACCGAGACGCTGGTACGTCTCGTGGTTGTGCATGCAGGACATCCGCGTCGGTTATACCCGTTGATAATAAAAGCTTTCGGCGGACCATCGGCAACGCGCATCTGCGGGGAAATCGCATAAACAATTGTCGAAGACGACGCGACGAGTAGCAGCCGCGCGCCGGGAAACGGCCCCCAATAAAACGACATAACGTCAACCGTAAGTCTTTTTCCGATTTCAATCAGAAGCCGGGGCTGCTGGCGCTCGGCCTTAAAAGAAAAACATCAGAAGCCCGCAGCAGCGAGGGGGAGCGGAGGAAGCGAAGGGCGCGTATATCGACTTTCCGGCTGATTTATGCCGGCGTCTCAAATCACTTGAAAAGTCTGGAACAATAGACGTCAGCGACGACACGGAGGTATGGAGGTACTCGGCCTGAAACAGCGACGACATCCAGCGACGACGGGAGCAAAATAAATCCGTCAACGAGTATTTATAGTCGGATGTTGTAATCCGCGCGTTGTTGCGTTGCCCGGCTGCCAGCTATCCCGTATACATATTGTTGCGCGGATCACTTTACATCGGCGATTCGCACGTTTTCATGAATTCCGGCGCGAATGATCCTCTGGCTCGTAAATTAGGTGTTAACGGTGCTCTCGCTCCATCGCAGCGGCGAAGCAAGTGCGGCTAGTCACTCTGCGAGAGTGTAAATACTGCAGCCAGAATTCACTTTGAAACTTCTTGAGCTTTCAAAGAGTGAAATTTTCGCTTCAAAAAGTTCCTCGCTCGCAGTCGGAGATAGAGAGGGAAGAGGGGGAAATCCCAGTTTGTCAAAGTTGTTGGGGGCGGAGGATCGAGGAGGACGGGCGGAATAGTTGAATTAATCACTAAATCCTACATTAGCGAGTGTCGCAATTAACTAATAGCACTGTACAAGCCGGCAAAGTTAGACTACACACCGAGGCATTATATTAGTCAGCAGATATCGCCGAGAGTTGGCTGGAGGGAAGCGGCGTCTATAATAAAAGATAGCACCGCAACGCGCGCATCGACGAAACTTGCTCAATAATTAATCCGACTCGGGCTTTTGATAAAGTGGCCGAGAAAAAGGAAGTCAACGACCACTCCATACTGCAGGTCGTTATTCATCAGCAAGACAGTCATTCGCACGCTGCACTAGGAATATTGACCGGGACTCGCCACGGCCGTACAAGCGTCAGAACAACATCCTGCTGGCAGTGCAGCAGAGGGAGAGAGAAGAATTATTCCCAAGTGACGTATCGTCGCCGGAGGATTCGCTGGATCGTGAAACAACTTGGCTAATACCTCGGGCCGGCCCGTGTACTCCCAAAACAATCTAAATCTCGCCCCCCGCTCTTCGCTCGACGAGCCCTCCTGCCGTATACACACAGAGCAACTGCGATGGGCTTGGCTGCAGAGCTGGGGGCATGCGGTATCGAGTGCAGACCCCGAGGAAAAGCTTGCGAGCGTCTTCTTCAACTGTTGTACGAGATGTAAATTTTATTTTGCCAACGAAACAAGAATCCGCGATACACGAAAAAGGCCATCGGCCAGCGGTACATTGCTGCGCACAGAGTGGGTATGTATACCCAAGGCCTTGCCGCCATTTCCTAGCCCGCGTAGGTCGCATCTCTCGGCCGCCGCCGTCGTCATTTTGCATTCCCCGAAGAGACCTGGCAAACTCTCCCCCCCGCTCTCTCTTTCTCTCAGGCGAATTTCCCATGGCGGCTTATGCATTACGCTATATACGACGCTCCAGGAATTTCGAGATTGCTCTGACCAGAGCCAGCCCCGTATATACGGCCTCGCTGGCCTCGCTTTGTTTGCTCGCGAGACGCGCCTAATTGATTCGGCGCGCGGGTGTATGAGCAGTTATTGAGCGGACTCTCGAGCTCGTCTTTACGTGTTTCGCGACCAATCAGCGATTTCTCGCGCGCGACGAAAAAAGAGTAGAAAGAAACCGAGGGTAAAAAAAGAAGCGCCGCACAAAAGAGACTTTGGAAGTTTCGCCAAGGAGCGAGCGAACACGCGAGAGCCAAGTGGAAACTCGTCATTAGCGTAGCGGAAACGGGAAGTAAAGTACTCGGAACTCGCTCTGATAGGATAAAACGGAGGAGAGGAGCGGAGACTTGAAAGGAAGCGTCGAGAAAGACGAGGATCGAGCAAGACCGAAGGAAAGTTAAGCGGCGGCAGGAAGGCCGAAGGCGGCGGCCTGCACGGGATACTCATTGATGCAGATGTCAACTGTTTTGCCTTGACAATCTTTCGTCTCGAGATGTGCAACTGATGGCACTTATCTTATCCGTTTTATCTATAATTCCAAAGTATCAAAGACATAAAACCGAATAACAATAACAGACGTATCGGAGTTTCGTTTGAATATATTGGTATACTTATGGAATTATTGTGTACAAATTCGATGTTTTGCCGACAAAACGAACTAGCCCCAGTCTCCGCTGCATGTCGCGTTTTCATCGAAATGCTCCGGATGAAATTGAAAACAAAGGCGAGTGTCGCTGTGAACTCGTCGAACCGTAAGCCCCCGCCCATCCATAATTAACGAGCAATCAGTTGCTTAAAAAGACAAAGGACCGGCTACTGATCCCGAAAATAAAGCAAAGAGATGACCGAGCGAGAGCAAGAGAGAGCGAGGCTGCACAGAGGCGAAGCAGCGTCGTCGAAAGGGGCAAGATTTAATAAAAGATTGGCCCATGTGCCCGAGGCTCGCCGTGCCGTGATTCGTCCCGGCATCACGTCGCCCCCTCCCCTAATAAGATAGAGACAAAGTTCTTGCTCGGATTTTTTCTCCCCGGGACGACGAAAGGATTCGCGACAAAGGCATTTCGGAGTCACTTTTATCTCTGCGACGCAGGACAGAGGCGACGGGTGAAACCTGCTGCGAGTTGCCGGAGCCGCATATGTGCAGATGAAAAAAGCTGCAGGAAGGAAGAAGGAATGTCGAGCTGGCTGGTAACGATGGGGGACTTTACATTTCTCTGCACGAGGGAGGGAGAGCCAAGATACTGAAATGGCAAAATGTCGGAGGGGGGACGTATGCGCGACTGTCATAAATGTCATTTATGGCGTTCTCGCGAGAGGAATCTCGGTTTATTAGGCCGCGCCCGGAAATTTTACGATTCCCGGTAATATTCCAGCGGGTGCGCATGTGCGTGCATATATATTATCGCTCTGAAAATTGCATGAATTTATGGATTACCTCGCTAAGTGCCATACGCGCGCGCGCGCGGGACTTTTCTCGCGGCTGATTGAGTGCGCTAATTGCGGAGCCATATGCAAGACTTTACGTTTCTAGACGTATCTGCAACTTGTGTGCGCGCGAGGCTTTATTTCATGGAGTTTGCCTTTGTTTAAACATCATCGCGAAATTCCGAGTTTTTGACCAGCCTTATTATTGAAAATCACGTAGACGAACGAAAAGACGAACGGAATTCGTGAGAGATTGTTCGAATAAATAGCTGTGTATAACTCGTCGATCCGGAAAGCCTACAGTAGCCGCGATTGTAAAACCAGGCTGCAAAACGCAGGCATAATCCTCGCGGCAGCCAGCGCCGACTTAATTTCCCTGCTTTTCCAGCAATCCTACTCGCGAGAAGGAAACTTGCCTCGTAAAGTACGCCGCCGCGCCAAGATTTCATTAGAGACGCGCGTTACATGTATGCGCACACGCACACGCACACGCACACAGTCTGTAATAAAGACGAATTATGCTCCTGTGTCGTCGTATAGTTGAAAAATAGGCGCGTGTCTCGATTTTACGAGCGAAATTCGCGTAATTACGCGCGTCCTAGAAATTAGTGCTGAGCGAGCTTGGACTGCTGCCTGCCTGCCTGCCTGCTGAGACGCCGTAAAAATATTATCGTCGCCGATTGTAGGTGCATTATGTGCGCTGCTGCAGGACTGCCAGGAGGTTAAAAAAGTTTGGATCGGCCGTATTGACGCACCAGGATTTCTTTTGGTTAGGCACATCACTTTTTTGTGGCGAAAAAGGCAATAAAACGAATGCAATAATTGTCGACTGAAACAGTAAAGCAAAGCTTGTGTAGGTATTTCTTAAAAAGTCGTCGTAGCGCCGGTCACTATTGCAATAAAACCGGCATAAGTAGTCATAGTCAAGATAGCATCAGACCTCCTCGAGCGCTCGATCCGCATTAATTTCCAATCTCATCATCATACTTTACCGCTTTCTTACAAACTGCTCAATTCGTTTCCAGCAACGCCACATCTATCAAAGCAACACTCGGGGCTGAAACGAGCGTGCGTATACGTATAGATATACACACAATAGCATTTACCATCAGCCAAACCGCCGCACTTAGCTCGAAACGACGTCGCATCGAATGTGTCGTATCGCACGCTATACATTCGCGAATCGACAAACTCCCCAGATCATCTCGCGCTTACTTAAAATGCCGCGAACAAAGCGGCGAACCCATTTCCATGAAATAAAAAGCCCGAAGGGGAGGGGGGAGAAAAGTTTCCCCGAGTCTTAATGCAAGAGCGCAATAAGAGGCCGCGCCGCCGGTAAAAGTGGCGATAGCTATACATATATATTCACGAGAAATAAGAATAGCGAGCCAACTCAAGAATGTTGCCCAGCAGTCCAAGATTAATCACCTGCGACCACCGGCGCCGCGGAACGAAGAGAAGAGACTGATGCAGTCACCTCCAAGCTTCTCCTTAACGACGTGCCCGCGCGCGCAAAAGGGACAGGTTAAGTGAGCGCGTCGTTCCGCTGCCGTGTCGGCACTTTATCCGACGTGTCGGCAGGTCAATCGTCGCTCGTCACTGGCTCTAATAACAGTAATCATCCGCGCGGAAAATCAGTTGAGCGCTCTTGCGACTGGATCGAAGAAGGTGCGCGCGATATCCGTCGGTAAAGCAGATTCGCATAATCTTTCGCGAGAGTCCCAAGTCCCAAGCCAACAGTCAATCGAAAACTCAATAAGGGCCACTACTTGCGTGAAAACCGGCTGCTGCCCTATACTCGCTTTCCAGTCAAGCCTCCCGGAATACCCATATAGGCAGCGCGCCACGCGCAGCGAGAAATATATAACGCGCCGGCTTAAGCGATCGAGCGTGAAGCGTTTTATGAAAAGCGTACTCGAGGGCAATTTATTAAAAGTGCATTCATTGTCGCGCGCTCTCTCTCCCCCGCTGCTGCTGCTGCTGCTGCTGCTGACGACGCGATACTTTTAAGCCGTTCGAGAGGCGAGCTTTATTAAGACAGAAATGCTTAAAAAATATCGCAGAGAGAGAGAGAGCGAGAGGAGGAAAAGAATCAATGCGCTGCAGCTGCGCGAGGAGAGAGAGAGAGAGTGAGAGAGAAATCTTAAAAATGCAGGAAATTAAATTCTTGCAATTTAAGTGAGTACATAAAATAGTTTATTGTTTCTCCGAGCTTCTGTTGCCCCCTTTTTACGACAAGCATAGAATGGGATGCGATTTTAAAGCTTAATATTAAAATATGTTGCGCCTGTAATTTTTCGAAATGGTTATTGTGCGTGCGTTTTTTTCTACAAAAACTGTTGCGCGAAACAGTAGATTACAGATAATTAACGCGGATAATACGCGCGTGCTTGCAATAACACGCCATTCATTCGTTTGAACAATCGCATGATAGACATATAGCCGGGAAATACTCTACGCACAGCGAAAACGAGCACAGTAAAGCTGCTGTCAGCGTGTAGTTGTGCAAACTTCAAAATCCGATTAATTAAAACGCCGCTGTTCGTCTCTCCGATATATTATCCGAGGATATAATACGTTGCATGCTCTCTCTTTTCCTGCAACATTATCCTTCCTTATATATGCGGGAATGAAAATTCAGAGCTCGGCATAATATCTACCGCAAGCGTGCAAAAAAGCCTCACGTGTGTATAATTTATAGAATAAGTGCAGAGGCGAAACTCGTAAACCTTGACAAAGGTCCGCTTTATCGTCAACCATTAACAAGCGAAGTTGGCGTCCCGACAATGAAGGCTCGAGGCATCACCTATACTACACATATATATTATATACACTAGTACTGCACACACCGGTCCTGCAGAACCGAAAGTTTCGACAAAAGGCCGCCGCTGAAATTGCGGCAAAACAAATACTTTATTAACCCGGCCAAGAGAGAGGGAGGTAGTCGCGGCAAACGCGTCATCATACATATATGCACACATGCGTGTGATACGACACGATATAGATCACTCTCTCTCGCGCGTAAAATTAGCGATCTTTTGTAAAACCTTGGATGCCCCCATGGGAAAGAAGACTTAACGCAGAATATGCAGTTGTTTGCGAATTATTCAGAATCTAAGAAATCGACTGTACAAATTATTCGACCTAAAATCCATTTGGATGGTTCGTCAATTCCGATGGGCTATATCGGGTGTGTTAAGTATACGTACCGGCGTGCGTACACGAGAGCAGCGCGACGAAAGAGATCGAGCCGGCAGGTAGCCGCGATTCTCTCCTACATAAGAAAGCAAATTTCCTTACTGAGAGCAAATCAATTTTCTAGCAGACGACGTGCAGTGTGCGTGTGTGCGTATAATTGCATATACTTATCGTTAGCGACTGCGTTTGGAATCGTGAGATGGCAGATGGGGAGAGGCAATTAGGGGAAGGGCTACTTGGACTGTTGACAATCGTGAGGTTCAAGTGCTGCGACGGAGCAAGGGTATTGATCAGTGCGAGGGAAACGCCTGCCAGTCCAAGGAGGGGAGCTGATTCTCTTAATCAGATGATTTATTCAATTCATTCGAGTCGTGATTGTGCGCTGACGACAAGATAAGACACAATGAGAATATCAGCTATAGTGTAATAGCTGGTAGGAAAAAGAACCGACGCTACATAGGTACCACCGTCCCTCGAACGAGAGCGCGAGTCTCGCGGCGGCGAGCCTAACTTACTCCACGGGAGTCATCGCAGCCGAGTCAACAATAAAATACAATTACCGCGAATCCTGCGAGTGGCTCCGGCGTAGAGAGAGGGAGAGAGAGAGCCGCACGGAAGTACGGAGACCTGCCCTCGAGGAAGATTACCCATTTTATGACCCCGGCGCGGCGCGGCAGAGTCCCCCCTCAGATATGTATAAATCTCTGCCCTCTTCCTTCTCTCGTTTCTTCTTTCTTCTTTCCTTTTTGTGCGACGCTGCTGCTGCTGCTGCTGCTGCTGCTGCTGCTCCTTCTTCATATTTCTGCGCTTATGATTTTATAATGCCGTTTGCTTTTTTCTCTGTCGCTGAATTTTTTAAAGCGCCGGAAGCGCGTGATTCTAAGCTCGCATACGCAGCTACGGGGACTGTTGTGAAATTTGCATCCGGCATGTTTATTTGCGGCTGATCGATTATTTTCACCTTTCGTCCGACTCGAAATACATATTAGCTATGCGTATAATGAAGCTCTTGTTCCAGCAGTTAAATTGACTTTGATGTTTATTAAATACGAAGATGTAAATCCGACTCTAAATCTGAATACCCGCGTCTCAGGTCTCAGTTATATTCCAGTCTCCCCGGCTGCAATCTCGAGGCATACATGCATAATATACGACCTATAAACGTGCGTATTATTGCCGAGTGGGCGAGTGGGTCAGCATAGCATACCGTACGTCGCCCGTCGTTTTATTGTCTGATGAATCTTATCCCTTGCCCGAGCTCGTGCTCGTGCTCCGTCTCCCTGCAGCAGGTCTCCCTCGTACCCCCCGATATGCAGTCTCGCTGCGTTTAATGAGCGGAGCCGAGATGCTGAGGAAAAAGAGTCAAAAGTACTATTGACCTATCATGTATCTGATACTAGTTTAAACTTGAGAATGAGGAATTTGCTTGACACAAGCAAGCTCATCTTTATCTTCGTTTGCCAAAGCTTCTCGCGCGCATATGGTGTAGGATTAAAAGTTAGGCATAAGCGAGTTGCGCAGTTCCTCGTGAAATATGCTGTCCCTTTCTGTTTACACGCGAGCTCGCTGGCCGAACTTTCAATCTAGGCATAAACTACGCAGTAATTACAAACACACATTGGGAACTGCAATAAATTTTCGGACACTCAAATTGATTTTTAATCATATCATCGTGCACTCCGCGAAACGACAAAATGAATGGATGTTTTGTGAGAGCGCATATAAAATCGATATCGTTCCCATTAGTGCTGCAGATCGCATAATGCACTGCAGCGTGTTGTAGCTGAATACACAGCTACTCCGAAACAAGCACAAGGCGCTCGCTCTATATAACACACACACACACACACACACACACACACACTACTGCTGCCTTTTCCTTTTTATTTCCCCCTACAGCGTGCAGCACGCTAAGTCAATGTCGCGTTAAAAGAGCGAGGATTGAACCAACGGCGGAGTTGCAGTAGCGCAGCAGAGACGAGCAGTTCCGTACGCTGAATCGAGGCGGTGCGGGTCAAGCCTTAAAAATGGCTGATACTTTGTTGAATTGGAGTTTTACAGAGAGAGGAGAGAGAGAGATATAGAGGAGGAGGAGAGATGGAATGTTTTCGTGCATTTGCTCGAAAGTAATCGAGAGCAACGATTTTTTTACTCTTCTTTGCTGTTCTTCGAGTGAAAAACGTGCCGTAGCTCTTTCTTTCTCGTATAGGAAAGGTTCAACAAATATTTTAATGGATCTCAAAGCATATTCGCACAAGTGCACTTGAAAGTTGAGAGAGGGAGCTGCACGCGCACTAGTTACACATGTATATGTGGGCGCGAGCCGCGACGCGCTTTACTGCATAATATCATTTGCCCATTGTAAAATGCAAAACACACTGCGCGCCGACGCGCTTCAAGAGTCGAGAGCTTTCGTTTTTCAGTCCCGCTCCTTTGCGCGCACTTTTTCAAATTCCACCGGCTGTCCGAGGGAGATGATGCCTCTATAGCGATAGACACGTTATTCTGATAGAATTTCCGCTCTTGTTTATCAATAAAACGTCAATAAAAAACACGCTCTCCCCTCGAAAATTAAAAGAAGCCATGCCTCGAAGCTTAAACAAGTACATAAATATATTCTGCGCTCTTTTCACCGAGGCGTCTTTTTCATAGCTATGCGTACTATACGCAGCTGCGATCTCTCTTTGGCCTGCAAAGTTTCTGATGTATACAGGTATTAGTATACGCACACATCGAAAGGATTTTCTTTTCTTTTCGACTAGCGCGCAGCTTGCAGTTTGAAATTATACATTACATACTAAGAAAAAAGACAGGAAAGGCAATAATATTCGTTGAGATTTTTGATAACTCAGCTTGAGTAACTCTCGGTTCTCGCGCGCGCGCGCGCCTTATCATATCTCTCCTGCGGTTTGTATTCGGATATTCCAAGCACAGCGGCAGAAAGTATATGAAAAAGTAAGATTCCCATTTTACGTTGACAAATGCGCTTTCGAGTCTCTTTAAATGGTAATTCCACCTCAGCCGCGCGGAGATATGAATTTTTTTAGTCTGCAGAAAATAAGGCCGAGAACTAGCTAGCTTATAAATGCGCGACTGACTAGACAATATTAAAATTGAAAAAGTGGCTGATCTAGTGGTAGCCTGCCCGCATGCTGTGCTGTGTAGACTCTAAATACTGATTCATTAGATCGATAGTCGCGAGACGCGCGAGTGACGGATTTTACCCAACATTTTCATTCTGCAGCCTCGAAATCTCCAACTAACGACTATTGCTTGCATTAGTTACCCAACCCCCGGGATATAATAGGGGCGACGGGCAACAGCTTTCGGAGCTTTTTTCTTTTATTACATTTTATACAGAATATATAGCATGGAGGCGAACAGAGCACAAGCAGAGCGGTGCAGATCCGATTTCCCCAGATTAAATTAAGTATAACAGACAGTGTTGAATGCCATGTTGTATATGTAAGTATACATATGTGTAATATAATCTCGCATCACCCCCGCGTTCGTCTTGCGCAGTATAGATCCAAGGCGCAGGTTCGCTACACGAATCATCTTCCTCCTCCCGAGGAAGCGCATGTGCGGAGAGAGAAAAACAAGCGACGAGGTACACAGCATCAGGAGTAACGAGGAATGTCGCCTGCAGCGGTCAGAAGGATTCCGCCGGAATTTCAATTCCCATTTCCTAAAATAACAATTGCAAGCTCGTGGACTTGTCAGCGTGCGTGTACTGGCTGCAGCGAGCGAGATTTTGTTTATCAAAGGGAGCTGGTGTACAAGCATCAGACGGGGCCGGCCTTTTAACGAAAATTCATGCGACACTGACTTTCTAATTTTATTTACACAGCCAGCTATTTCTTCTTTCTACTCTTTTTACTTTTAGGGGACCAGCAAGATGAGTAACGCATTTATACTTTAACAATGAGCAAACGAGGACAGCACACCGTCGGCGTTGACAGCTGGTTTACTCAAGTATAATGCGGATTTCAAGTCGTAATAATAAACGCGCGTATAAAGTAGCTGCGCAGCGAGGCGGTATTTGCGTACGACAAACAGGTCGACTAATTACATCGCTGCATATCCTGCAACGCGCGTGTGTGCCGCGCGAGAAAAATACGAGTCGCTAGTAGTATCAGCGTCGTCACTAAATAATTCCGCAGCAGCTTAGCGCAGAGAGCTCCGAAAAAACAAATTAATTTACGCTCAGCGCAGCTAGCTCCCGGCGGCTATGATTTAATACGACGCATTGCTGAAGGCAAAAGTGCTGGAGCTGAACAATTTACCAAGAGCCTTATCAGATTTCGAGTACTTTCAGATGATAAATATCCTGTCTCACTCTGTCTGAGCCTTTGCTTTCTCTCGGCTTTTCGTGCTGTCTTCCTTCTACTGATGTAACGTGCAGAGCTATTATTGTATTTTCTGGTTGCGCAGAGCAGCTCCTTCATATCTCTCATCGATCCCCGCTACGAAGCCCGCACGCACCGCACTTTAATCGGCCAAATTTTAACTTGACACCGAGCTCAATTAGCTATTCGCGCAGACACAGAGAGAGAGAGAGAGGCGCGAGAGCAAACGGAACGTCGGGGGAAGGTGCAACTTCGATTGTTAGGCAATTTCAAGTTTCCCGGGCAAAGGTCGTTAGCGTTATCCGCGCTATCTATGCAAATGTTATAGTCTTGCTCTGGGCCCCCGCGGCCTGACTTCTTGGAGCGTCTCTCTCTTGCTCTCTGCCTTGGAGTAATCGCTTTCGTCGATTTCGCGATTATGCCAATAAAATCGTTCGATATATGCGCTGAATCAACTGGTTGCGAGCAACTTTTATAAATTATTTTGTCAACTGTAGCCTGCAGATTTCAAGGATATTGTAAGGTATACCTAGCTCACCATAACAATAGCTAAGCCGGCTGACTCGTTTATATAAATAACGAAAAATATACAGCAACTCAAAGAGAAGCTCTAACGCGATCTCTGCAATTACGCGCGCTAATTGTGTATTCTTCGAAAGTAGCAGCGAGAAATGAAAAAAAGGGAACGTCCGCATATACACCTAATTTTCCGGGAAATTAAGGTCACGCGCGGGGCACGTCGTTGAAATCATCAAGAAGCGGCGGCGTTGGCGGCAACAGCAGCAGCAGCAGCAGCAGCAGCAACGGCCCCGAGGCGTTATTACTTTATAGCAACGAGATTTCCATATAATGAAGCGAGATTACAAAAATTGCAGCTGCCGCTTACGGCATTACATTTTTTCTTCCCTTTCTTCGCAGACGGAGAGAGATACTGCTGCGCACTTAATTCGGCCGCCGAGTGGAAAACAATTTTATTGGCGTACAGTTGCGCGAGAGAGATCGATTAAAGCGATTAGACGCAGCAGCAGCAGCAGCAGCAGCAGCGAGAAGGAAGGAAAATTACGTTAGCTCGGCGGTGCAGCCCGGCGGCCATAAATTTCATGTAGATTTGATTAATGAGCCGCGGCGTGTGTTTGCGGCCGCGAGATGACGAGCAGTACGAATTTCATTATTATTATATTTCCGGAGAGGCTGCTTTTTCATACTGAATTTTATAATCGAAGCTCGTCGCAAAGGAAAGGAAGAAGAGGATTTCATATTCAACTTTATGAAGTTGTCTGTTTTGAATGCGAGCCGTTAAACTGTAATTTAAGCCGCTCTAAAAAGAGCCGCCTAATCTGCATCGGTACTTGGAATCGATTCGAGCAGTGGAACAGGCCGCGTTTAGTCAGGCGTCGACTTGGCTTTTACCCCCCCAGCACGGTCCATTTGCATCCAGTTTTGGCGTCTGACGGATCTTTCATTCCGCGAGCTTTCGAGTAATGAGCATATGAGTTGTTTGATTTTCGTAAAAAATTTGAGGAAAAAGCGAAAATCCACTTACTGTTTGCGCCAAAAGTTTTCTCGGCTAAAAACTTACGGCCGCAGAAACTGAGGCGTGAGCCAGCAATTAAAGGCCGCTCGAAAATGAATTGCTTCTCAGAAAAGTTGGCCGTTGGTAATGGTGTAATTGACGCGGCAAAAAATCCGGCAAATTAAGTATGTTGGACTTGGAGTAGTTCTCGCGTTCTCGCGTTCCCGCGTCGGCGGGCGACTGCGCATAAACATAAACTTTATTTCTCCTTTATCGCGCGTAACAATAAAAAATCCTCGCTTCTTACGTAAACTCCGAAATATGCAAAATCGCTCAGGAATTTCCATAGCCCGCGCGTTGCAACATTAGAGTCCTTGCTTTTTTCGCGCCGGCTGCCAAAGCCGCGAGGCCTGATGAATATTGATGCCGTCTGCAGCAGCAGCAGCAGCAGCAGCAGCAGCAGCAACGACCTACGCCTGCGCCGGTTTATATTTACTTTGCAAGTTAAACCTTTGGCAGGCGCGCGACCGCGATCAAAGGGGAAAAAGGCCGAATTCGAGCGAGAGGAGATGCGTGCGCGATGCCTGATGGAATGAATAGTCGAGGTGAGGCTCTGCTCAACTTGATTAATTAGTAGAGCTAATTTTGGGATTTAATGGGACTCGTGCGTGCTTTGAGAGATTTTGAGAAAAGTCTAATTGCGCTTAAGCTGCAGAGGCAACCGTATATCCCTACTACTTATATATCTGCAACACAGCGCAATAAAAATAATATATAATAAACTGAGCGACGGCTTTGCCTATACAGTATGTATAATACCAGATACATAGCAGCTGCAGCGTCTTTATGAGCTAGTGTATATCGATCAGAGCGGGAGCTCGTCCGTCAATTAAGCCCGTTCGTCAGGTGCGATTAAGTGATTGAAGACGTTTTCTCCTGGGTCCCGGAGATGTGAAATTTCAGGATGAAATGCAGCCCTCTACGTGCCGAGTATTTTTTCTCGCGACGAAAACAAACAACGGCGAGTCCTGCTCGAGCGAGTAGTCCATTTATACCTATTATGTGCGTATACGTATAGACACGGACTTCGCAATAACGTGCAAGCATATACGCAAGCTCAATATCCCTCTCCAGTCTCGCAGTTGCCTGCACACGCAGTGGCAGAGCATTGTACCTGTATATAAACGCACACAACGACATTGCGAGAAAGAGGGGGGAAAATGAGCGGAGCGAATTTTTAGCGAGCCTGCAACGCGCGCGCGGCCCGTCGGCGGGCGGGTCGATATAGGACGCCGGCCAGCGCAGCTCCGCCGCTGCTGCTGCTGCTGCTGAAAAATGCCGTTACACCGCTGGAGATTCTGATGCGCTTTCTCTGATTGCAATAGACCAAAACTGACGCGTCAACGACTCTCGCCTCGCTTTAATCGAGCGAAAGGCGGCGGAATAACGGAAAGCCATCAGGTACTAGTAGCTAGCGGATAAATCAAACTATCCGTGGCAAGTATACGGCGGGGAGCGTTCGACGGCTGAATTCTGTATTCCCCGCACCGCTGCAGCCGCCGGCGAAATACTGCGCGGCGAGAGGGAGCGAGAAGAAGCTAGACATTGACCTCCCCCCCCCCCGCCCTCCCACTCCCACACACACACACACACACACACACAGACACCAGTGCTCGAGCCCTCTAAGCTATTTCTACCGCTCGGCTGCTTCTACTTGGCCATTCCTCTCTCTCTCTCTCTCCCCCTCTGCCTATACACGTAGCGATGTCTCTTTCGAGGAGCCGAGATTTGAGACTTGTAGCGCCGTATCGTACTTAGCGATTCACCCCTCTTTCATTAAGGACGCGGGTTACGCTTCGAGGAAAGGATACGACGCTTCCGAGTATAGATGATGGAAAATATTTCCAGTAATTTGCATTTTGATTTTTCAAACCAGGTCCCATCAGAACAACAATCGCCTCTCAATAATATATTCGGCTGCCCTATGCATGTTTTTGCAAAAAATTCATTAATTTACAACTCCAAAATTAAAATATCGCTGGAACGAGATAATTGATTGACTAATTACCAAATCTTTGAACGTTCACTCCCAATTTACGAGAAAATTTTAATAATACATCTGCGGGAATATATTGCAATGCAATATCGTCGATATTATCTGGTTTCATTATAATATATTCCATACATCGGTTCCGGGTTCGATGTTGCCTTATAAAGTCGAGTTAATGAATTCGTTATAAAAATCGTCTTTGCTCCTTATAGAAAGCTATATAAGAAGAAAATTAAAGGTAGTTTTTAAGAAACAAAAAGGATTCGCTGCGGCGGACACCTTTTAACGGTGTAACAAAAAAAAACTAGTGTCGGTGTAAAACTATACAAGTAAAAAAGGAGCGCACGCGGTAATATTTCGGGATGAAATCAGGCCTATTTGCCGTAGGCCGCCGCCGCCGGGCAAATATAGACGCGCGCGAGCGCAAACAGCGCTAGAGCAGCTCTCGGCCGTGTCGAATCAACATGTTGTTCGGCAGCCGAGTCGGCCATTCAATCGCCGCTGGCTAGAGCTCCTTGCACGTGCGTACACACGTATACATGTGCAATGGGCAGGACGAATAAAGGGGGCTGCGAATAAAAAGCATATGCCTGCACTGCCAGGAGGACCGTCTGATCCAACACTGATTTCCTCCACTCGTTTCTTACCATCATACAAACGATACATTTCGTTGTATTTATTGCGAACAAGCAAAGTTTAAACAAGCCCTCAGCGTCGAAAGCCTCAACGCAGCAGCACATCCTGAGCTGCTTACTGCACGTATACGCACAAGATACCCAACTGCGCATTGAAGGAACGAGGCTGCAGCAGTAGTCTGTGTGTAGGTGTAAAGCCGCTTTGCGGAGCAGCTCTGCTCCTCGAGACGCTCGAGACGGCAGTAGCACTGGCTATATATATACATTAATATAGAGGTATAGTCGAGCTAATACACAGAGGCGGAAGAGAGCTTGCGAAGGTAATCGTTCGCGAGGCTGCAGAGAGACGGATCGCCGTTAATTGGTACACTCGGATGGCCTTCAACGCAGTTGCTCCGTCGAGCTCGCCGTCGAGTCGAGGCAAAAAGACCGCAGAAAGAAGCTCCTTTTTCCGGCCGAGGAGATCTTGCTCGACGTCGGCGTCGTCGTCGTGCCTTAAGTGGGTTTGTGCTGGCCTGGCGGTCGTTAAAGAAAAGGGAGACGACACCGGGGCCGAGGCTAAGAATGGAAAAGGCGACACGAAAAGAGGAAAAAAATAAAAGAGAGAAAGAGTCGTTGAAAGCAGCAGCTGCGGAGGAACGACACCGACTATACCGTCTCGGGCTCCTTCTTCCTTTCTCTGGAGAATGAATTTTAGTTCGTTTACCCGCCTCGATGCGTAGATTCAACTCGATTATTTCTGTCGCTACAATTACAATGCACGCATCGTTCGCGCCGCGCTTTGCAGCAGCGTGCCCAAGCAAGAGGCGCGAGCGAGATGAGAAATGGAAAAAGACGAGGAAACAGTGGCTGCAATTGGAACGAGAGGGAGAGCTTTCTTTTTATGAGGGCCTTGAACGGCATTCCAGACGAGGGAAAATCTTCCGAGACGCTGCTCCCTCTCTCTCTCTTGCTTACTTGCCTACTCTTTCTTAGTTTTCACTAAAAGAGTGACCGATGTTTTATAACATAATTGACGGCTTAATTATAAAAAGGAATGCACCCACCTGTGCGTGTTATGTCGAGCTCGATACAATCAGCGGCTAGTCATCCAGCCATCGGAATGCGCAGCGCTCGAAATGATCAGCGGCTCTCCTTGGGCGCACCAGAAACTCGATGTTATATATTCAACTGCACAGAAGAGTGTTACTGAGAGCGAGAGTGCGGGAAGCGCGAATTACGAGTAGAGGGACGCCCGCGGCTCCGCGTCCTCCCAGCGAGGGTGTGACATGTCCAGAGAGTCCTCTGGCGATCCCGCGTTTGTGTCACTCGTCACTCGTGCAGCATATGTAGCTCTCGAGACGCAACAAGCGGGCCCGCGCTCTCCGACTTACGAGCGACGGCGCGTCGGTGACATCGTGCCGCCGAGGGCTGCCGTCGTTGGAACTCAACTCGACTGGTGAGTGCTGACTGGTGAGTCGGGAGCTGGGCTTACGCACAGGCTACGCAAGATACAGAAAGAACAGAGCAGCAGCAGCAGCAGCAGCAGCAGCGGGACGTGGCTCTCTCGCGGCTCGCCGGCAACTACCGGCAGCCGCTGTCCGGACTCTTGTCTGTTCTCTCCTCCCGGCGGCAGCGACCCGCGCGCGCGCACTGCGAACCGACGCTCCCCATTCATCCCTCTCGCTCTCCTCTTTCTCTCCGTGCACGCACACACACACGAGCTGCTCTACCCTTCCCCCTATACCTGTCATAACCTGTTTAACCTACAACGTCATCTGGTTGCGCGTTTCCATGTGCAGAGGATTATTAAACTTTGCCTGCACTTGACAATTCGATAGCAATAATACAACGTTGCAAAGTGTATAATATATTTTCTAAGCACATAATCCTGACTAGCCCGCAACGGAATCAATCCAACGGGCTAACGTCCTAAGCGCGATAACGTTCCCCCCAACGAGTTTGTTTTCCAGCGTAAAACAGAATCAATTTTCCCGATAACCTCTCGGCCAAAATTCAAATAAAAGCAGATCGGAATTTATGAAATCGCAAGGCACAGAGGTTATCAGGTCTGCGGGTCAGAAAAATGGCGCGGCAAGAGCTGATCGTGTCTGGCCATAAGTAGCGATCGCGGATATATAGAGCGTTCGACTGCTTGCACAGGGGGCGAGGTTTTACGTGCGCGGCGGTGTATGCGAAATAAGAAAACTGATACTGAATAATTGCTGCCGACCCATTCGATGCAGCGCAATTATCTCTGTGTGAAAATCCAGCCGGCGCGATCATAAGAGTGACTCGCAGATAAGTCGATTGCCCATAGTTCAGCTAAGCCGACCGAAGATTTCGGTTTTACCGGCCGCGCACACGAGCCAAGTGTCTCCAATGCAGTGATTGCAGAAATGTCGAAAATATCATACATGAGGCATCAAAATTCATACATATATATCGAGATGCGAGTGTATCCGTTGACGCTGTCAAAATTCTTTTGCTTTTTTCTGAGACTGGATGCCCCCTTTCATCTCTCCCCCTGCTGAAATGTTTAAAGAAAATGAACAATCGATTGCAACTAATTCGGAAAATCGTATGCAGTAATGTTTTATGTGAAAAATTCAATACGAGCAAAAGCAGCGCTACTGGCTCGTGTCTCGCATCTCTCATCTCTCGAGGCGCAAAAGGCAAAGGCAAGCGAAATCCCCGAGAGCGAGCCCCCCCCCCTCCACAAGCAACCCCAACGCTCGCATCTAATTACGCATACGTCATACGCATTCCCCGAGCGCGCACGACTTGCTACTTCCAAAGGCTCATCCTCCTCCTCGGCTTTATATTCCTCCGCTGTGCTGCTTTCCTTTGAAATCCGAAATCTTCGGAGAGGCCGGTCTCATTAGCCGCTGAAATTGCGGTGCATTGTTTTAGCGAAACTTTTTTTCTTCGCGGTTGTAGAATAGCTCTACCTAGTTTGAAGATGAAAGTTGGCTCTTTTGGCTATAAGAATTGAAAAACATCAACGTTAGCATTATGCAACGTTAGCAAGCGCCTCATATGCACGGCGGCGGCAATCGTCGAACAAGTCGCCGAGCTAATTCCGGGGCATCGTAATCATTTTTTTAAACAAAACGCCACGCCATTCGCAATTATAAATAAAAGCCAGCCTCTTTAGTTGCGCAGCCGTCAGTCCCCCCCTTGTACATATTTCCGTCGGAAGCACGTTTCACCTCCGCATCGCGCTCGCGAATAAAGGATTTCGGCTGCATCATCGCCCGAGAGTAGAACAATCGCGCTATTCAGCAGCAGTGCACCTCCATCCCTCTCTTGTGCGTCGAGAAGTTTATTTAGCTGCGGAGAATGGTCTTGTTTTCGTGCGAGGCTGAAATTGTAAGGAGAACCTATCGGCTCTCTCCAGCTATCCTATCGTCGAATGATGGCTCGCGACGAGACTGATATGCAGCCGATAGCCCAGTAGAGCATACATTAGCCAGTATATTATTATACGAGACTAGACGTAGTTGAGAAAAAACTAGTACACACGAGAGAGACGCGTTCGAATTCTCAATGCAGCTAACACGTGTCAGCGAGCTGTTAACTCGTATCAAACGGAACTAGCTCTTAGCGCTAATGCGCCGCGCGATGTTCCCATTAGGGCCGTTAGCCTCGGCGCTCGCTGTACGTATATACGTACGCAGCTGCACGCCCAAGCACAAGGATCAGACTGATCAATTAGACAGTCGGGTAATTGGCCGCCAGCGACTCCACAGCAGGCTGGCTGTGCGCATGCTTCAAGTATACAAATTTGGAAATTGAAAAATCAACTCTCTGACGCGCGACGATCATCAATGCGGCGCCGCGTCGGCTTCCTCTAAAAAGCTCGATCGGACGCGCTGAAAATCCAAATTCGATCATCGAGTCTGCAGGCGATGTTAATTTTTGCCCCCTTTTTTACGGAAAATCCCGACGGCTCTCGCTATATAACTCCGCATTATGATAGATAAAAGTTTAAAGCTTTCATTTCGAGCTGCGCGAGAGCGCGCATCAGGCTTTTAGCCGCTCCCGTATACCGTAGTAGCCTACTACTAGAGTAATTAACGCTGACGGCTTGTTGCCTGCTCTCTCGCTCGATCTCTTTGTCTCTTGGTTTGCCTTTCAAATTTTCGCAAAAATCTTGAGAGACAACATTCTATAGTACCCGCATTATATAGCAATACTACAATATCGCAATCAAGTTATTGTCATTTCTGCGTGCAATGAAGAAGCTAGCTGCGGCTGAATATGAGAGTACATCAGGATTTTCCGCTTCTCCAGTTGACTGCAGCAGTTGCCCCCAACAATTTGCAGTCGGTAATTAGCATTAAACTAAATAATTTCGCGCCTACATCGCTGCACCGCGCGCAGTATGGGACAAAGTCTCTCCTTCCGTCCTTCGCATTCACATCTCTCGTCTCTTCTATGCGTAGTATTTAGAGTTTGGGATGCATCACGAGGGAATGCCGGCTGGGAATATGAGCTCTCTCGGTATCGCCGCATAAGGGTAACGTGTGAATTCGTAGACATTAGACATCGCAGGCATCATAAACGATGCAAGAGACTCGGCGGCGATGCTGGCCTGGCCTCAGCTTGATAAGGAGGAGTTTGCGTTTGGCTATATTATATGCACCTAATATATATTCGTTGTTGTTGTTGTTGTTGTTGTTGTTGCCGGGTTTCCCGATTTCCAGAATACAACTATACGAATAGCTAGCATTATTAGACCCATCAAGATTTCGAGCTTTGATACAAGTCCACCGGCGCATCCGCGACTTAAATTTATCATTATTCTTCTTCTACCTAGTAATAATAAATATAATAGTTCCAATGGACAAGGAATACTCGCGTTCGTGACGATCGTCGGTGCGGCATCGGAAAATGATTGCCACATACTCGCGCGAGATATAAACATTCGCGAGTTTAACGGCAATCGACTTTAATTTACTTTAGGAGCCAAACGAACACGACTTTATTACCCCGCGGCTGTTGCAGGAAAGTGTCGTAAATTCCCAGTAGGGGAGCTGGCGAGTAGGTATCGATGATTCACGAGCGACTACTCCCGCGAGAAGAGCCGTAAAAGATCTGTCTCTGCAGCTATATCTTTTCGGCTCGACGAATCGACGTTTTATTTCATAATATAAATATCGGGAGACGCGGCTGATGGAAAATTTGTTGCGGATGAATAAGAGTAGATATTTTGTCAATTTCTAATATACCCGCAAGCTGCTGCTGCTGCTGCTGCTGCTGCTGCTGCTGTATTCCAGTACACGAGTATGCAAGTGTAAATTATATACAGCGGGTCTGTCTGTATGCGCACAGAGAAATTAAGTGGTCTTGCGTATAACTCGACTATTGACGCTTCAGCGAGTTGAGCTTGGCATGGAGATGCGCGCACTGAGACGACGGATGCGTGTCCGATATCTGTATACATTGAAAAATTCAAATTTTACACGATGTTTGTTCAGCACGTCTCAACCTCGGCAATGAGCTCGCAAAAATCTGTCGGAAGTTATGATCGCGTTAGCCGAACGAGCGGAAGAAAAAACGCTACACCGCGACGTGTCCCCCGACAGGGTCGCCATGGGAGCAAGACGGCAGCAGCGGGTATATACAAGGCCCAGGAAAATCCCAGGAGTTAATTACCAAGTTCCCTCTTCTCTCTGCTCTAGCAAGACGCCGCCTCCACAAGGTTCTCTCTGCACTGCGAGAGGTGATACAAGCTTCAAGAGCTAAGAGGGCTTACCTATAAAGACCTTAATGTACACACGATCTACTTTCGACTTAGTTGTTCGAGATTAAAATTCGAAACTCCTCATTGAGCGCGCGGCCTCGAGAAAAGTCGAGATGCTGCTGCTGCTGCTGCTGCTGCTGCTGGCCCACCCCCGCTTAAGGGGATTTCAAAGCAGAGCCTTGGAGAGCTTGCGTTGACGATGCCGATGACGCACGCTAAATTCTGCATCTACATGATTTGGAGCATTGCAAAGAATGTTGAAAAGCCAGGAAAATTCCAATATCGCGAATATACTTGTTTAATTCCAGCCAGCATCTTTATATATAATGTATCCCTCGGCCGCAAATTATATACAGCGCCGATAATTAAATATGTATTTCGGCTAAATTTGATTTTCGACTCCGGCTCCAGCTGCGCGTGTACGCGTGCATCAGGGGCATCAGAGGCTTGAAATCAATTAGTTAAATTGGTAAATGCACCGGACGGAATGTTACATGAATAATTTGCTCATGTTTATTAATGCTCGCAGGTCCGTAAGCGCAGATGTAAACGATTATAATACCCGCCCGAGGGCTTAACGCTCTGCACTGCCTACTGCACGCGGGGAATCGTCCGATTCTTTTGTGCGACAAATCAGTCGGGAAATTTTCATCTTTTTCTAATAGTTAATCATAATATATAGACTAGACTAATCGAGCGAATCAACTTGATACAAAATAACTCGCTTCATCGCACGCAAATCGACAATAAATAAAATAAAACGAAATCTTAATGAGTTTTCAGCGAGAGAATTTTTTGATACTGAAATAATTTAAATCTATCTGAGTTCGAAAAGTTGAAGAAAAAAAGTGCGGATGAGCAACTCTGTGGCTCATCCCTCGTCCCTATTCTCCTGCGGATCGTGGTTTTGGAATGCGCGAATTATTTACTGACGTTCCGACGACGTAGCTGATATACGTAAATGCACACTTGTACTTCCTAAAACCGTACGAAACAGCATATTAGTTAACTTAATTCAGCAAAATGTATACAAGAACAAAGTATACTAAAAAACGGCTAGGGTAAAAAAACGCGAGCTTGTATACATATAAGATAGCCCCAGCATCAGCAGCTGTTCGGCAAAGTAGGTGAAAGCAAAAGTACGCGCTTCCATTTTTCCTCTCTTTTTTACTCTCGCAATCGTGCGCAATGCTCAACAGCCTCTCAGCCGAACGTAATTGTTAATCACGTTTTCAACTCGCTGTACAAACTACATAGTAGGAAGTCGCGCAGAGTGAGTGAGAGAGCCTCTCCACTCTGCAGTATATAGGATATAGGTACACAGGTGCGCACGCAAAGGCGCCCAATGTAGTACTCTAGTACTTTTCCTACGGCGCAAATGCGGCGGAGCTCACGAGCTGCGCAGTTGAGCAATTGAGATTCGCGGACGCTCATTTATCGCGTGCGTTTCAATAATAACCATATGGCGTATACGTAGGTTTGTTTGCACGCTCTCTGCGTGCGTTGGGGAGTCGATTTGCAGACGAGATTCTATAATGGACGGTAATGGAATGTGTTACTTTGCTGCTCTGTTCTTGTTTCACTCCGACGACAGTTTCCGACCAATTGTAGAGTAGAAGCAGACCAGCAACAAATGCATCGGTATTACTGTACAATGTATAAGGTATATATAAAATTTGGAGACGAAAAGAAAAAGACGATAACTAAGCGGCTTAACTAGCATACGTACAGCGTCGTCAAGATTGAAACAGCACTTTTTTCACATGCAGCCATGCGGGCTACGCGGGCACACATTATACGCGACTACTATCCCCTCGAGCCGGCGCGCGGCGCTACCTCTGTATTATTATGTGTTATTATTTCGCGCGCACGACGACGCGACGAGTTTTACCCTTCCGAGAAAGGCAATTCGAGAGAAGAAAACTCGGCCGTTTTTTCGCGGAACACTATAGCCGCGCGCGCGCGGCCGCAGTTCGAGGGGCGGTGAGAAACGTATATTAGGTACGCGGAATAGAAGAATAGGAAACGGAGAAATTAGCCAGTATACTTGCAGCTATACTGTTTCGCGAACCTCCACTGGAATGGCCAAATTATTTTTATAGCAAATACGCGTATTTAAAATTCAACATTTGTCGTATAGCAAAACCGACACTCGCGGCGAACGCCAATCCAATTTCGCGAATTTCTACAATTTCTCTTACATGTAATCCTGCAGAAAACTTGACGAATTTAAACTAATTTCTACACAGAGCTGTACGTCTACACACGAGCGTGCAAGTTTTTTACATTTACGAAAACTTTCGTTAAAATAACCCTTGCACGTCATACTACAGGAAATATAAAAATAAAATTTACAGACTTTTATTTACGTAATCCTGCAGAAAATATATACAATTTTAAAAAATTTCGCACGCCGATGCTTTCACACCCCTTATGAAAAAAATATTATGTGCATAAATTTATGCATAACTTTGTGC